>JACGCM010001056.1:0-32845 GCA_014058105.1 Kingdonia uniflora | reverse complement strand
GTTAAGGTACATGGAAACCACCAGCGAATTAACAAACATTTGATAACGTCGATGCATAACAAATGTCCTAGAGTATTCCTTCCACGGTCTCCCAAATATGTGGGGAAACTACTTTGTACCGGAAGTAAATCAGAGGTCGCACCAATCCTGCATTTCTGGATCACGATCCCAGTGTTCTGATTGGGGTCATCACGTCCTTGTGCCGTGAAATGTTCTTCTGCCAGAATTTGGTTTGCGTGCGTGGATATCACAATCTTGGAACACACTCGCAGCATTTCCAAGATGAAATCTACAGTCCCAGCCACTAAACACTTCACGTAGAACTGTCGTAGTGAATGAACATAGAGTGTATCTTGGTATGCCAGCATATCACATTGGTAGAATGCTGATAAGTCAGACCCCACTCGGAGTGCCACCGCTTGATGTTTAGATGGTCCGCCGTATTCTGGAAGGTAATATCCTTAGCGAGGAATCCGGCTCCAACCGCAGCTGCATTACCAAAAAACTCATTTAATTTTTTAAACTACTATACTCATCAAAAAAATTTAAAAAAAATACTAATTAAAAATTTAGGTCAACAAAATACCATATTTATGATTTTAAATACTAAAAGATGTCAACTTTCCAAAATCGACCCAGGGAACAAAAATTTTAAAATAGATAGTGGCAAAGAGGAAAAACTAATTTTATCTTTGCTAAAGTTTCAATATTGAAGCACAACCATCTGTTTTTGGACTCCACAAGTAGGAATGTCACTTCCAAAATAATAAAAAAATTATAAAACTCATTTAAAAAAATAATATATCACAGCATGTGTCATTACCATTTGTTAAGAAAACTATCATTCATTTTTCTAGAAGTTTCTTATTTGTTCAGAATGATTTGTTATTTGTTTTTACCATAACTTTGTCATTTATTTAGAAAACTGTGACATTTGTTCAAAAAAAATGTCACCTGTTTGAAAAATAAGTGTCATAAAGTTTAATAACATATGAAAAATGAGTATCGTAAAGTTTAATGAGTGTCATTTGTTTTAATATATAATTGATTATCTCGGCAACACCGGAAAAAATATTTTCAACCGTAACTTGTGGTTTATGCTTCAAATTTTTACTGTTTGGTGAGAAATGTTCTTACCGACAGTTGGTAGGAAAATGATTACGAATAAAAGATAATAAAAAAGAAAAAGATTAGATGGAGCTATCGGGGGAACCAACTAGTGTTCGAATTAAAATCAAAATAAAGGAAATAAAGTAAAGAGATCATAGTGAAGAAAGTGATGTCTAGCTGTAAAAGGGACCTAGATCAATTATGCTAAAGTGCAACCTATCACGGACAATAGACCATATAGCTAGGAGAAATAAAAGTGGTGGATGTGACCACATCATTGTCAAGTACATTGTACATTATACCGTAAAAAATTGTCTTACTTCACACGTGAAACATGCATCATATATATTTGAAAACAATGAAAATTATGTACTACTGATACTACTAAATTTCTTGTACAAACATAATTTTTTCAATAAAAAACAGAGAAAAAAACAAGCAACCCCATCTCATCCATGTTCTAGTGTCAATTATCATTTGTTGGTCCTGCTTACTTTTTATTTATTAGATCTAATATATATCTCTTGTACTGGCATAGGAGGGTCACAGTTTCGAATAAAACTTCAGACAAACTAAGATTTTACAGATAATAAACCCAACAAATATTAACCTAGAAACCAAATAAGCAAAAAATGCATGTAGGTACACATAATAATAATTAGTAATTAGTAATTAGTAATTAGTAATAAATTAATGACGTACCAACTGTAGCAGAGTTAAACGTTGTGCTCCCATCAACGACATTCCTACTCCCGGTAATAATAGTACTCGATCGTCCGTCGCCCAAGAACATAATATTCGTCTTGGTCTTTGGGATATCAACGTTTTCTCTGTAAATGCCAGCTTTGATCCTAATAATGTACCTCGTACTACTCTTTGCGGGTGCTGCAGCTACTGCTGCCGACACTGTTTTATAATTCCCACTCCCGTCTGCTGCCACGATCACATTTGGTGTCACGGATGATGATTGTAACAATTTTCTGTCACCCACGGACAACCACGACGGGAAAATTATACCGTAACTAGTAGTAATATTGATTTCGTCGGTTTCCATTAGCTTCCGCTCGCCATTTAACCTTCTCTCGGTGGCCATATCGGTATCGGTCAAGTTCTTGATCATCGCTAGGGCATTGCTACACATTTGTTGTACGTGTACTTGACCCGCTAACAATGCTTTACGGATATTTTTATCAGCTTCTTCGTGCGAGAACCCATCAATACACGTATCTTGATTCGTCATAGCAGCACTTAGAAGTATCTTTAGATCCTCAGCAGCCTTTGAGAGCGACCCCTTCTTTGGGTACTCCTCTATGTCTTTCTCAGTTTCCCGAAGTTCATCTAGGGTTTCGTCAACCATCTCAAGACAATCGTGGAGCGCACATTTCTCCCGTTTCGTGAGACCCTTGCGTTTCATAAGCTTCTTTATAGTGAAATAATTATGTTGCACCGCGAAAATCGTTAAATTAAGCGATTTTTCGATTACATCTTTGGACGTCTCTAAGTTATCCGTGGCACCAGGGGCATTAGCAATAGCGGAGTAACATAACTCGGGGTACCGGGTTACACTACACGACGATTTTAACACAGGGTGGTGTGCCACAGCATCGGAATTATTTTTACGTGAGGCTACACCGGCCACGATGCCAATAATTGCACCCACGATTAGGAAAGAGGCGAGGAGGATATAAAAGAGTTTCTTTTTCTTGTTCTTGTCAGTGGAGGAGGGAATGTTGTGGTTGCCGGAATCTGACACACTAATGAAGAGCTCCTTCATGTGTGTCATTTTTAGAGAGAGATTGGAGTGAGGAAAAGATGAGGGGTTTGGAATTGGATGGGGTTTTATTGGAAGGAATCAAAAGAGCACATGGTTTTATGATTTTTTTACTCTTGGAGACTGTGTAAGTTGTACTTCTTTTACCAAATAATTTCAATAAATAAACATATATTGTAACCCCATATCTGAAAATGTGAATCATAGTAAAAAAAAAATCTATTTTCTTATCAAATTGTTTTACTTGATTAACCCTTGAAAAGTGTGAGTTGTACTTCGTTTACCAAAAATTTCAAGAGAAAAAATAAAAATAAAGATCTAACCTCCAACTTGTGAGAATATTAGCTGGTTTGTATTAGTTTTGTTTTTCGAATCAAAGTAATTTTCTTTCCTTCAACTTGCCTGGGTTTTATATAGTTTTCTCTTGTATTTTTTGCCTTTTGAATGTTCGTAAGATCGAAATTGGGGTGTCGGTTGGCGTTAATAAAACCTAGCAACACTATTGGTGTTGTAAATCTGTAGCGAACACTAATTGGTGTATAGTAATTCTAACACTATTGGTGCAGCAAATCTCTATTTTGAACTACTATTTGCAAGAAGATAACATGATCTTTGGTTCCTTTATGGAATGGGGAGCAAAATATTTTTTTTTTCTTTGTTGGAAAGAAATGCAAGTTTCCTTTTGCCTTTTGGGGGGAGTAATTCATGTTTTGTCCAATTTCTCCATGATTGTCTCGGGAAGTATTTGTTTTTCTACTAAAAAGCGCTTAGTGTTGAATGGAGTATTTACTAGCATCCTTCATTACTTTTAATTAGGATATTATCAGTGGTTTTTTAAACTCTTAAATATGACAATAAACCACTAAAATATTGTGTATTTACATAACTTATCAGTAAATACCGTGAATGTATCGCGGTATTTTGGGGGTTTTAATATTATCGTTGAAAAACTATATGCTCGTATTTAATGTATTTCGAGAAATTAGGTCAGAACAATTTCTATCAATTAATGATCTAGGGATAAACATAAACAATCAATAGTTATAACAGAGAAATAGATAACACAAACAATTTTTTACCCTTTGGAAACTCCTTACTCAGGAGAAAAACCACAGATCGTTGTCGATGAACTCGACGACCAAAAATTCACTAACATACAAAAAGATGCCGTTCGAACGAAACCCAAAGTCGTTCGAACGAGATACCCAAATAAGCCTACAAAAAGATGTAGTTTGAAACTCTTTTTTTTTTCTAGAAGTCTTTCGAACAAACAGAAAACTCGTTCAAACGATAAAGTAAAATAAGTTTAAAAGCAATAGCAGTTAAAGCGTTTTGGTTTTTCCCTTATCAGAGTTCTACTTACCTTCTCGGTTGTTGGTTGTAGAAGACTTGTACGGCAGTCTTACTTCTATCACCGTCTTCGACTGAGATAACCACGGGACTCCACATACACGAAATGAGACAAACCAAAACCTTTCAATCGTGGTTTTTATTCATTTTAAACTACAATTGTAACTATAAGAAACTGAGATCTAAGTTAGGAGCATAGATTAAAATACCCATGTTAAATATCAAGAAATATTTTATCGATTTGGTACGTTGATGATATTATCGGTTGCTTACCAATCACAAGGTTTGTGACAAAAAATCGTCAATGTATCACGTTTTTATCAATTTATTACCAAAATATCATGATGATTTGATGATAAGAGATAATTTGTTTTAACTTTTAATTCCTAAAAACCAAAAGAGTAGTATGGGATTTGTTTTATAATAAAAGAGTTATGACCCAAAAGCCAATGTCTTGCGTTGGCTTGCCCGGTTCGTGTGGTTTGCAGGCTATTGCACTAGTTCTAAAGGATCTAGTCGGGAATTGACGGTCTGGCCAAATGGCCAGGATACCTCTAGTTACCAAAATAAAATAAAATAAAAAAAATTATTATTGTTTGAATTCCTAGAAAGGGTCACATGGAACTTGTATAAAACACGTATATTCGGAGAAGGAAAATTTGAGAGAGACGAGACAGAGATGGGGAGAGATTGTCACACGAAATATTACTTTTGTTTCGTGAGCCATGTAAGAATCAATTTTGATCGTTGATTATTTACATCTAGCAATTGAGAAGAAGGGTTTTATGGGGAGTAAACTGATCCCTCCTAATACTTTTTTATATTTTTTTTGCATCTCTACTCGTTTTTAAAACATTATAATTTACCGTGTTAAACATTAAAATACCAAAAATGTCACCGATAAATATTGATTATTTGGTATAAACTGATTTTTTTCGTTTAAGGATTAAAATATTTAGTGACCAAAATATCATGATAAAATTAAAATACCATGGTAAAATCGCGACTATCAAGGTTCGATAAATACACCTGGTTCGATATTTTAATCAATGCTCAGGAGTAATAGTTGTAAGTGGTTGCTCACCCCTAGGTATGAGGACCGCATAAGAAACTTAAACCTTTATTCCTAGAATGTTTGTAACGCCAACTCACTGTCAGAAAATAAAGATTTTGAAGAACCGCATCTCTCATATATGTATTAGATTATTTTCATATCAATTACTTTATCAGACAATTCAAGAATGTAAAGTTGTAATTTAATTACTTGTATTTTCTTGTAATAAACTTCTTGATTCTCAATTTTCCAAAAAAAAATTCTTACTTTTCCATAATCTTTTTTGAAGTTCAAATATTTCTTGAAACTTCATTCCGATTTTCACACATTTTAAGTAATATTATCAATATATCATACTACTTATCAAAATACTAAAAGCCACAGATATATTGCAATAATTAGGTTAAACCTGTTTTTTGCATTAAAGAATTAAAAAATGAAGTGACCAAAAAGCCATGATAAATTGAAAATATCGCGATAAACAACCACTAGGCAAAGGTCGGTAAGCCAGAATGGTTTTGTATTTTAATCCTTGCTTTTAAGTGAAAAACAAGCAAATACCACCTAACTTTTATTCAATACATTTTTTCTTCTTTTTTCCACCTCGTTCAATACTTCATTCCGTAGTTTTCAGTAAGCAAAAACAAATTCTTTACTGACCTCATTTAGTAGTCAGCCCTTCAATCAACATTAATCAATTTTAGGGGGGAAACAACAAACACCACCTAAATGTTATGACTATCAAGTTGTAAAAAATAAAAATAAAAAAATTTAACGTTGTCGGTCGTTAAAATACCATTGGGATATCTTTTTAAGGAAGTTCATCCCCGATTAGTTTTTATAATATTTAACGATAGAAATACAATGACGTTTGAGCTAATTATATTTATCTATTACATAACATAAAACGTTGCCTCTTCATATAAAGATATAACAGAGTTTAGAAGTATTTTTCAACATGAAGGATTATGGAAGATTAGTTGAAGCTAGATTCATTAATGATGATTCAAATTATTAAACTATATAGAAGTCACAAAAACATATGTTTCTTCTTTTTCACTAATTTATATGTTGAATATTGAATATTTTTGAATATATGCAAGCCAAAGATAATATAAAAATCACACCCACCATTGTCAAATAAAGATTCTCTCTAATAAAACATCACTTTGAAGGACCCCACGTCTCCCTTTTTAACAAACAAGCAATTGGCATCGATGCAGACTACCAAAAGAGACCACAATAATTACAACATATATTTATATATTTATATTTAGGAAAATTGGTACAAGGTCTGGCATTGTTAGAGCACTTGCAGTAGGGTGTGGGTTTGAGTTGGGTTTGCAAACCCACACTCAAACTTACACTTTGAGTCTCCCAGCAGGGTGTGAGAGAGTGTGAGTTTGCAAACGTGGCGCTACAGTAACTCAACCGTGTCTGAGGAGCTCACACTCAAAAAAATTGAGTTTAGCGGTGTTTGGATTACCGCGCGGTATCTAAATTCCTCCAAACTCAATTATTTCTCTCATCACTTCCTGACTACTTCTTCTTCCCCAAAACAAATTGCAGAGCAGAGGAGAACCTCTACGCTCTCCCCAAATGGCGAACTCCGGCACCAATAGTAATAACTCTACACCGTCGACCCTATCCTCCCATAACCCACCTTCAACACCATTCGCTCTACACCCATCATCACAATTCACTTCATACCTTTACCAAAACCAATTGCAATTTCAACCTCAATTCTAATCACATACCCCACCTCCGTTTACCATGTCGCAAAGGGATCCCAGTTATGGACAATATCAAAGTCCATTTACACTCTCTCAACCGCAACCTCAGGCGTTTAGCCCGTACTATCAACCCTATTCGCTCACTCAACCTAAAGGTTTTTAACCTCCAAATTACTTTCATAACTATCTATTCCATGGTGAATCTACTCAGCATAGTCAAAGTGACGCAAATGCGTCAATACCTGTTGATGCGGCAGTGCCCCAGAAAAAAAAAAAGAGCACCCGCAAAACAAAGATAAACCGTACAAGTGCCAGAAGATGCTGAGTTTTTGGACGAGACGGATGATGGTGAAATGCATTGGGAGTACACCCTAGACTATTGTTCGCACTATACATTATATCAAATGGTATATGAGATTACATGTGGATTTCAAAATTTGAAAGTCAAAATCTACTATTGGGTTATGATTTTACACTTCATAGTGCACTCGTATTTTGTAATTCCTCAAAACAAACTTATATAACCAAATTTATAAATAAATTGAGTTCATTATAATAGATAAATCCGGCTGGCAAATCATTGGGTGGTTTGAAAGTTTATTAAGGAATTTTCTTTTGGTAAGTCAAGACATTATTGTCATCGACATAGTTCCATGAGCGGCTACTTGTGAATTGTGTTATATTGACTTTGTGAAGTCTAGAGACAATTTAACGGATTCGTTTACAACAAGAGTTGTCAGAGTGCAAGTATATTGTACATCGAGGGGAATGAGATTAAGGCATTTAATTACGAGTAACCTCAGCGAAAACCTATCCTAGTTGATTGTTACTCCCATGATCTAGGTTCAATAGGAAAACTGGTTGTGAGTTACTCACCATAAGCATTGATCGGGAGATCTAAACTCCTGCTCATTCCATAATGTAAACAGTGCAACCTGTACCAATTTTTAGGGTAGGCTATTTAAGCTTTTAATGATTCCTATAACTTGTATTTACAAGTGGGGTATGACAGGGTACTCTTAATAGGAAATTACCTATGTGAGTGTGAGGTGGGGACGCTTCTATGAGAATTTTATAAGGCAAAATTCTCTAATACCATTCATGAATCCGGGATTTGTTCAGGGCCGAATTGAACACAACTGTGAGAGCTGAATGCGTTTGGAAATGTAATGTGCGAAAACTATTGTCTTGGTTTACACTAAAGCTGACAGTTTAAGACATATGTTCACTAATCAGCGTAAATCCGATAGTTTTTCACTAGGGAAGGTTCAAGTCCAGAAGATACCTCTCTCGATGCAGGATCATTTCCTATTTTTTTGTTCTTCTTCTTTTTTTTTGTTTGGTCTGAGTTTAACTATTATTACCATTCAAATGTGGGGGATTGTTGGGAAAAAAACCTTGTGGTTTTATCCTTAGTTTGAATGGTTTATATCTTAGTGGTTTATTTTATACCACATTGGGTATGTAGGTTACACAACTCTAAATTATAAGCTAGAGTTTACTTATGAGTTGTAATGTGTGTGATTTGAGTTTTCTCTAATAGACACATCATGAGGTGTGCCTTAAGGTGTGACCCTTGGTGAAGAGTCGTGCCTTAAGGTGTGACCCTTGGTGAGGAGTCGTAACTTGAGGTGTGACCTTTGGTGAAGAGGCATTAACTTGAAGTGTGACCCTTGGTGACGAAGCACTAACTTGAGGTGTGACCTTTTGGTGAAAAGGCACTAACTTGAGGTGTGACCCTTGGTGAAGAGTCACCTATACTCTATATAACCCAACTTCGTTTCCATTTTTTGACAATCAGTTTTTCAGAGTTTTCTTGAGTCTTTTTACAAAGAGAAAACAGACGCAATCAAAGTTCGTTTGGCAGAGAGATAGAAGTACTTTCTTCTTTCTACGACTGATCGTTGTAAACTGGGAGACAGGGGTCGATTATATCCTCCAAAGCACTGCGGCAGGGGCAAATTTGCCTTAAAGAGATAGTGTGCATGCACTAGACTCGATCATATCCCGGTAAGTGTTTTGATCTCTTTCTAATCTCCTTAACTTGTTTTTATTATACCAATTTTTGAACACGTGCTAACAACAATTGTTGGAAAAAAAACCTTGTAGGTTTATCATAAGTTTGAATGGTTGATATCTTAGTGGTTTATTTTAAACCACATTAGGTATGAGGTTAAGTAAATCTTTTCAGGTTGCAGCGATAATTGTGAAGTTGCCTTCATCCTGGAAGGACTTTAAAAGTTATCTGAAGCATAAGAGGAAAGAAATGAGTTGGAGGAACTGATCGTAAGGCTAAGGATCGAAGAAGATAACAAATCCAACGAAAAGAAGGATGTTGTTCATTCTTACGATGCCAAGGCTAACATGGTCGAGGGAAACCCTAAACCCCATAAGGGCAAGGACTTTAAGAAGTTCACAGGGAGTTGTTATGTTTGTGGCAAACCAGGGCACAAGCCAATGAAATGTCGCAAGCGTAAAAACAGACCAGAAAGTGGCAAAGGCACTCAAGCAAACATTGCTGAGATGGAGAACCTGTGTGCAGTGATCTCCGAAATCAACCTGGCAAGCGATTCCAGAGGATGGTTTGTGGACACAGGGGCCACATGTCATATATGCTATGACAGAAGTTTATTTACTACCTACAATAAGACTGAACATGAAGAGAAAGTGTTCATGGGAAACGTTTCGACGTCAAGGGTCAAAGGAAAAGGGAAAGTAGTTCTGAAATTCACATCTGAAAATGAAGTTACTTTGAATGAAGAACTGCATGTGCCTGATATCCGCAAGAACCTTGTTTTCGGAGCATTGCTGATCAAGAATGGATTCAAGTTAGTGTTTGAGTCAAACAGATGTATCATGACTAAGAATGGTGTATTCATAGGAAAAGGTTATGAGTGTGA
Source organism: Kingdonia uniflora (assembly GCA_014058105.1). NCBI lineage: Eukaryota > Viridiplantae > Streptophyta > Magnoliopsida > Ranunculales > Circaeasteraceae > Kingdonia > Kingdonia uniflora. The sequence continues at coordinate 22,927 of JACGCM010001056.1, read as the reverse complement.
TGGACTGTTCAAACTAGCAGTCTTGTGTAAACCAGTTTCAATTATCAATAAGAATGAGAATTCTATTTACTTGCATGAGTCATTTAATGTTTGGCATCAACGATTAAGACATGTAAATTATGGTTCGCTGCGTAAATTAGTCCATTTAGGATTGCCGCCTAAATTCAATCTTGATTGCAAACAAAAATGTAAAGTGTGCGTTGAAGCAAAATTTGCTAAACAACCATTCCATTCTATTGAACAACGCAAAACTGAACCGCTAGATTTGATTCATAGTGATCTCTGCGATTTGAAGTTTATTCAAACACGAGGCGGAAAGAAGTACTTTATTACTTTCATAGATGACTGTACAAGATATAGTTATGTCTACTTGCTCAGAAGCAAAGATAAAGCACTGAAAGTGTTTATTATGTTCAAAAATGAGGTTGAGACTCAACTCAACAAAAAGATAAAAGTTCTTCGAACTGATAGAGGTAGGGAATACGACTCTATTACATTTGGAGAACTGTGTACTAAGTTTGGTATTATACACCAAACTACTGCACCTTACACTCCTCAGCAAAATGGAGTTGCTGAGAGAAAAAATAAAACTTTAAAGAATATACTTAATGCTATGCTTATTAGTTCTGGTTTGCCGCAGAACCTGTGGGGGGAGGCGTTACTTTCTGCGAATTACATTCTCAAAAAGTTACCTCACAAGAAGATTGAAAAGACTCCTTATGAACTCTGGAAAGGCAGAGAGCCTTCCTATAAGTTCTTAAAAGTGTGGGGGTGTCTTGCAAAGGTACAAATACCATTGCGAAAAAGGTCTAAGTTAGGACCTAAAACTATTAACTGTATTTTTATTGGCAATGCCAATAGTAGTAGTGCATATAGATTTCTCATATACAAATCTGAAATAAATGATGTGCATGAGAATACCATCATTGAATCACGAGATGTTATATTTTTTGAAAATATATTTCCATATAAAAAGAGTGATACTATGAATCCTCTTAAAAGAACAACTGATATTGCTTCTAGTAATGATCAATGTATCACTCCTACAAATTCTGATTTTAATGCAGAACCAAGACGGGGAAACGACTTAAAGTTGCTAAGTCTTTTGGCAAAGATTTTGTAGCATTTTTTTGGAAAATGAGCTTCGAACCATTAAGGAAGCCATGGCTACACCTGAAGCTCTTAGTTGGCAAGAGGTTGTACAGAGTGAGATAGACTCTATAATGCACAACCATACTTGGGAATTGGTAGATCTTCCACCTGGCAACAAACCTATAGGTTGCAAGTGGATTTTCAAACGAAAATTATGATCTGATGGTTCAATTGAAAAGTACAAAGCCAGACTTGTTGCCAAAGGATATAGGCAAAAAGAAGGTTTAGACTATTTTGATACATATTCTCCACTGGCAAGAATAACTTCCATTCGTATGTTGATAGCTATTGCAGCAGTGCATAAGCTTGAAATACATCAAATGGATGTTAAAACAGTATTCTTGAATGTGAATTAAATGAAGAAATATATATGAACCAACCTGAGGGGTTCATTGTCCGAGGCAAATAAAATAAAGTGTGTCGGTTGGTTAAATATCTTTATGGATTGAAGCAGGCACCTTTACAATGGTATGACAAAATTGATGGAGTCATGATTAAGGATGGCTTCAAAAATAATGAATGTGATAGATGTGTCTATATTAAAAGCATTAATGGTGAGCATGTCATTGTGTGTCTTTACGTAGACGATATTCTCATCATGGGGACTAACATCAATGTCATTATGTCAACAAAGAATATGTTGTCCAAAAATTTCGATATGAAGGACTTAGGTGTTGCAGATGTTATTCTTGGCATAAAGATTAACAGAGTACCACAGGGACTTGTGTTGTCTCAATCACATTATATAGAGAATGTACTTAAGAAGTTTAATAAATTTGACTGCCATGGTGTTCAGGCACCATACGATAATATGCGTCAATTGATTAAATACAAAGGTGAGCCTATTTCTCAAATAGAGTATGCACGCATCATAGGCAGTCTAATGTATATTATGAACTGCACTAGACCAGATATTGCTTATGCAGTTAGCAAACTGAGTCGGTATACTATAAACCCTGGATCGAGCCATTGGGAAGCGTTAATCAGGGTTTTACAGTATTTAAAGCATACAATAGACTATGGGTTGCACTACACAAGATATCCAGCTGTCCTTGAGGGATACAGTGATGCAAACTGGATATCAGATTCTAACGAGTCATACTCCACAAGTGGATACGTGTTTATACTTGGTGGTGGAGCTGTCTCATGGAAATCCTCAAAACAAACATGCATAGCTCGATCAACTATGGAATCAGAGTTTGTTGCTCTAGATTTAGCGGGAGATGAAGCTGAGTGGCTTCGATAATTTTAGAGGATATTCCTATGTAGCCAAAGCCAGTACCTGCCTTATGTATCCATTGCGATAATCAAGCAGCAATTGCAAGGGCAAAGAATAATGTCTATAACGGTAAGTCACGACATATACGTCGTAGACATAATACTGTAAAGAAATTACTTGCAAGTGGAGTTATATCCATTGACTTTGTGAAGTCCAGTGACAACCTAGCGGATCCAATTACAAAAGGGTTGGCAAAAATGCAAGTTTTTTCCACATCGAGGGGAATGGGATTAAAGCCTTTAAATGCGAGTTAACCTCAGCGGAAACCTAACCTAGTTGATTGGAGATCCCATGATCTAGGTTCAATAGGACAACTAGTTGTGAGTTACTCAACATGAGCACTGTGGAGATTTTAACTCCGCCCGTTCCATGATGTGAACAGTGCAACCTGTCGGGTTTTTCAGGGTAAGTTCTCTGAACTTTTAATGATTCCTATGACTTGTATTTACAAGTGGGGTACGACAGGGTACTCTTAATAGGCAATCACCTATGTGAGCGTGAGGTGGGGTCGCTTCCATGAGAATTTTGTAGGGCAAAATTCTCTAATAGTGCTTATGAATCTGGGATTTGTTCAGGGCCGAATTGAACACAACTGTAAGAGCCGATTGCGTTTGGAATAGTACTGTGTGAAGACTATTGTCTTGGTTTACACCAAAGCTGACAGTTCAAGACATATGTTCACTAATCAGCGCAAATCCGATAGTTTTTTACTAGAGAAGGTTCAAGTCCACAAGACACCTCTCTCGATGCAGGATCATTCCCTGATTTTCTATGTTTTGTCTGAGTTTGTCTGTTATCATTCAAATGTGGGGGATTGTTGGAAAAGACAATATGATTTATTTTTCCTTTAAGTTCGAATGGTGGAACTAAGTGGTTTTAGTCCCACATTGGATATGAGGGAATCACAACTCTCCTATATAAGTAAATCAAACACTTACTTTGTTGTAATGAGTGTGAGAGTTGGAGGGTTACACGCGCATGTGGGACATGTGCGGCCCATGTGTGCAAGCTAGCTTGGGTGCATGGGCTACCCATGGGCTTGCTCGACCTAGGAAACCCGCTTATTATTATAAGTCTATGATTGGGCCTTGGGGCCTTGGGCCTTGGGGATTCCTTTAAACACTTAGTCGTTTTTTGGGTTTGGGGTGTCTCCAACAGACGCACCTTAAGGTGTGACTCTTGGTAAAGAAGCACTAACTTGAGGTGTGACTCTTGGTGAAGAGTTACCTATGCTCTATATAACCCAATTTTGTTTTCATTTATTATAATCAGTTTTTCAGAGTTTCTTGAGTCATTTTCAAGAGATAAAATAGACGCAATCAAGGTTCGTTTGGCAGAGAGATAGAAGTGCTTTCTTCTTTGTACGACTGATCGTTGTATCCTGGGAGACAGGGGCCGATTATATCTTGCAAAGCACTGTGACAGGGGCGAATCTGTCTTAAAGAGATAGTGTGCATGTACTAGACTCGATCATATCTCGATAAGTGTTTTGATCTCTTTCTAATCACTTTAACTTGTTTTTGATTATGCCAATTTTTGAACACAGGCTAACAATAATAAATATGTCTTTAGATTGTTTATTTTCGAGACCGTTTTATGAGTAGATTAAAGACTGCAGAGTGTCTTTCTCTAAATTATTTAAAATTATGGGGTAAAGCTTTGTTTATAACAGCTTTGTTTATGGCATAGTTTTGGAAAGGCAGAGTGTCTTCCTATAAATTATTAAAAATATGGGGATGTTATGCATAATTAAACAAAGAAGCATTAGTCAGGGTACTAAAGTACTGGGAGTACACCCTAGACTATTGTTCGTACTATACATTATATCTAATGGTATATGAGAATACATGTGGATTTAAGAATTTGAAAGTCAAAATCTACTATTGGGTTATGATTTTACACTTCATAGTGCACTCGTATTTTGTAATTCCTCAAAACAAGCTTATATAACCAAATTTATAATAGAATTGAGTTCATTATAATAGATAAAGCCCGGCCAGCAAATCATTGGGTGGTTTGAAATTTTATTAAGGAATTTTCTTTTGGTAAGTCAAGACATTATTGTCATAGACATAGTTCCATGAGCGGCTACTTGCGAATTGTGTTAAATTGACTTTGTGAAGTCTAAAGACAATTTAACGGATCCGTTTACAACAAGAGTTGTCAGAGTGCAAGTATACCGTACATCGAGGGGAATGAGATTAAAGCTTTTAATTACGAGTAACCTCAGCGGAAACCTATCCTAGTTGATTGTACTCCCATGATCTAGGTTCAATAGGAAAACTGGTTGTGAGTTACTCACCATAAGCACTGATCGGGAGATTTAAACTCCTGCTCATTCCATAATGTAAACAGTGCAACCTGTAGCAATTTTTAGGGTAGGCTATTTAAGCTTTTAATGATTCCTATAACTTGTATTTACAAGTGGAGTACGACAGGGTACTCTTAATAGGAAATTACCTATATGAGTGTGAGGTGGGGCCGCTTCCATGAGAATTTTATAAGGCAAAATTCTCTAATACCACTCATGAATCCGGATTTGTTCAGGGCCGAATTGAACACAACTGTGAGATCCGATTGCGTTTGGAAATGCAATGTGTGAAGACTATTGTCTTGGTTTACACTAAAGCTGACAGTTCAAGACATATGTTTACTAATCAGCGTAAATCCGATAGTTTTTTACTAGGGAAGGTTCAAGTCCACAAGATATCTCTCTCGATGCAGGATTATTTCCTATTTTTCTCTTCTTCTTTTTTTTCTTTTTTTAGCCTGAGTTTATCTGTTACCATTCAAATGTGGGGGATTGTTGGAAAAAAACCTTGTAGGTTTATCCTAAGTTTGAATGGTTGATATCTTAGTGGTTTATTCTGAACCGCATTAGGTATATAGTTTACACAACTCTAAATTATAAGTAAGAGTTTACTTATGAGTTGTAATGTACGCAATTTGAGTTGTCTCCATCAGACACATCATGAGGTGTGTCTTAAGGTGTGACCCTTAGTGAAGAGTCGTGCCTTAAGGTGTGACCCTTGGTGAAGAGTCGTAACTTGAGGTGTGACCTTTTGGTGAAGAGGCACTAACTTGAGGTGTGACCCTTGGTGAAGAGTCACCTATACTCTATATAACCAACTTCGTTTCCATTTTTTGACAATCAGTTTTTCAGAGTTTTCTTGAGTCTTTTTACAAAGAGAAAACAGACGCAATCAAAGTTCGTTTGGCAGAGAGATAGAAGTGATTTCTTCTTTCTGCGACTGATCGTTGTATCCTGGGAGACAGGGGCCGATTATATCCTGCAAAACATTGTGGCAGGGGCGAATCTGTCTTAAGGAGATAGTGTGTATGCACTAGACTCGATCATATCCCGATAAGTGTTTTGATCTCTTTCTAATCTTCTTAACTTGTTTTTGATTATGCCAATTTTTGAACACAGGCTAACAACAAGACGCGCACGCCACGTAGGACAAACGTCGCCTCGTCAGACAAACGAAGCCACGTGGGACAATCGTCGTCACCACCCGGGACAATCGCTTCCATGTAAGACAAAACTAAAATTTATAATATAGATAGATAGCGGCGAGTTTGACGCTGAATTAGAAAAAACCTAGTTTTCTAATCCAACAAGGCCTCAATTGTTGATACAAAAACAACGCAATCTTTTTAGAGTTGGGTCAAAATTAGTTTTTTTGGACAATTTAGAAATCCGCTGTTTTTCATGAAATCAATATTTCCAAACCAGCTGTTTAAACAATGACATACACCGCATATGAATGTACTCAGGATCGTCCTATTCACAAACAAATGCGACCTAGATGACTCTAATGTTTAAGCCCAAGATTGAAGCTAGCAATATACATATAGGGCCGCTGAAAGGTCTAATATTGTTGAGAAGAATTTGCTCCCTTCGTGCCAAAACCGAATTGTTGGGCTATATTTTTGTTAAACTTCAATTTTTCTTCATTGCTTGAAGAACATAAAAAAGGAGAAATTCAAGAACTACGGATGCATTTCCATTAAATTAAACTGGGCACAAAACCATTACATATTATACTTAAGAAACAAACCACAAAAATAGACGCTCTAGCACGATTAAAATTGGCAATAGCAGACATTATTGGCACACTAATACCACCAAAACATGTAAACGATCATAATCATAGACCAGTTGAGAATGGAAATCCGGTCGCTCCTAACCAACTACTGCCCGAAATAAACTTCCCAACTGTAAACTGTGCTGCCTCTGTCGCACCAATCACATGGAATCCCTTCCAGGTTACCCTACCAGATGTTGATGCACCCGCCCCAGTATTAGCATACTCGGCATAGTACAACGTGTTCAGCGCAAAGGTTCCGCTCCATGGAAACCACCCAGCAGAATTAACAACATTTGATAACGTCGACTGCATAACAACTGTCCTAGAGTATTCCTTCCACGGTCTCCCCAAATATGTGGGGAAACTACTTTGTACCGGAAGTAAATCAGAGGTCGCACCAATCCTGCATTTCTGGATCACGATCCCAGTGTTCTGATTGGGGTCATCACGTCCTTGTGCCGTGAACATGTTCTTCTGTCCAGAATTTGGTTTGCGTGCGTGGATATCACAATCTTGGAACACACTCGCAGCATTTCCAAAGATGAAATCTACAGTCCCAGCCACTAAACACTTCACGTAGAACTGTCGTAGTGAATGAACATAGAGTGTATCTTGGTATGCCAGCATATCACATTGGTAGAATGCTGATAAGTCAGACCCCACTCGGAGTGCCACCGCTTGATGTTTAGATGGTCCTGCCGTATTCTGGAAGGTAATATCCTTAGCGAGGAATCCGGCTCCAACCGCAGCTGCATTACCAAAAACTCAATTTAATTTTTTAAACTACTATACTCATCAAAAAAATTTAAAAAAAATACTAATTTACAAATTTAGGTCAACAAAATACCATATTTATGATTTTAAATACTAAAAGATGTCAACTTTCCAAAATCGACCCAGGGAACAATAAATTTTAAAATAGATAGTGGCAAAGAGGAAAAACTAATTTTATCTTTGCTAAAGTTTCAATATTGCAGCACAACCATCTGTTTTTGGACTCCACAAGTAGGAATGTCACTTCCAAAATAATAAAAAATTATAAAACTCATTTAAAAATAATATATCACAGCATGTGTCATTACCATTTGTTAAGAAAACTATCATTCATTTTTCTAGAAGTTTCTTATTTGTTCAGAATTATTTGTTATTTGTTTTACCATAACTTTGTCGTTTATTTAGAAAACTGTGACATTTGTTCAAAAAAAATGTCACCTGTTTGAAAAATAAGTGTCATAAAGTTTAATAACATATGAAAAATGAGTATCGTAAAGTTTAATGAGTGTCATTTGTTTTAATATATAATTGATTATCTCGGCAACACCGGAAAAATATTTTCAACCGTAACTTGTGGTTTATGCTTCAAATTTTTACTGTTTGGTGAGAAATGTTCTTACCGACAGTTGGTAGGAAAATGATTACGAATAAAAGATAATAAAAAAGAAAAAGATTAGATGGAGCTATCGGGGGAACCAACTAGTGTTCGAATTAAAATCAAAATAAAGGAAATAAAGTAAAGAGATCATAGTGAAGAAAGTGATGTCTAGCTGTAAAAGGGACCTAGATCAAATTATGCTAAAGTGCAACCTATCACGGACAATAGACCATATAGCTAGGAGAAATAAAAGTGGTGGATGTGACCACATCATTGTCAAGTACATTGTACATTATACCGTAAAAAATTGTCTTACTTCACACGTGAAACATGCATCATATATATTTGAAAACAATGAAAATTATGTACTACTGATACTACTAAATTTCTTGTACAAACATAATTTTTTCAATAAAAAACAGAGAAAAAAACAAGCAACCCCATCTCATCCATGTTCTAGTGTCAATTATCATTTGTTGGTCCTGCTTACTTTTTATTTATTAGATCTAATATATATCTCTTGTACTGGCATAGGAGGGTCACAGTTTCGAATAAAACTTCAGACAAACTAAGATTTTACAGATAATAAACCCAACAAATATTAACCTAGAAACCAAATAAGCAAAAAATGCATGTAGGTACACATAATAATAATTAGTAATTAGTAATTAGTAAGTAATAGTAATTAGTAATAAATTAATGACGTACCAACTGTAGCAGAGTTAAACGTTGTGCTCCCATCAACGACATTCCTACTCCCGGTAATAATAGTACTCGATCGTCCGTCGCCCAAGAACATAATATTCGTCTTGGTCTTTGGGATATCAACGTTTTCTCTGTAAATGCCAGCTTTGATCCTAATAATGTACCTCGTACTACTCTTTGCGGGTGCTGCAGCTACTGCTGCCGACACTGTTTTATAATTCCCACTCCCGTCTGCTGCCACGATCACATTTGGTGTCACGGATGATGATTGTAACAATTTTCTGTCACCCACGGACAACCACGACGGGAAAATTATACCGTAACTAGTAGTAATATTGATTTCGTCGGTTTCCATTAGCTTCCGCTCGCCATTTAACCTTCTCTCGGTGGCCATATCGGTATCGGTCAAGTTCTTGATCATCGCTAGGGCATTGCTACACATTTGTTGTACGTGTACTTGACCCGCTAACAATGCTTTACGGATATTTTTATCAGCTTCTTCGTGCGAGAACCCATCAATACACGTATCTTGATTCGTCATAGCAGCACTTAGAAGTATCTTTAGATCCTCAGCAGCCTTTGAGAGCGACCCCTTCTTTGGGTACTCCTCTATGTCTTTCTCAGTTTCCCGAAGTTCATCTAGGGTTTCGTCAACCATCTCAAGACAATCGTGGAGCGCACATTTCTCCCGTTTCGTGAGACCCTTGCGTTTCATAAGCTTCTTTATAGTGAAATAATTATGTTGCACCGCGAAAATCGTTAAATTAAGCGATTTTTCGATTACATCTTTGGACGTCTCTAAGTTATCCGTGGCACCAGGGGCATTAGCAATAGCGGAGTAACATAACTCGGGGTACCGGGTTACACTACACGACGATTTTAACACAGGGTGGTGTGCCACAGCATCGGAATTATTTTTACGTGAGGCTACACCGGCCACGATGCCAATAATTGCACCCACGATTAGGAAAGAGGCGAGGAGGATATAAAAGAGTTTCTTTTTCTTGTTCTTGTCAGTGGAGGAGGGAATGTTGTGGTTGCCGGAATCTGACACACTAATGAAGAGCTCCTTCATGTGTGTCATTTTTAGAGAGAGATTGGAGTGAGGAAAAGATGAGGGGTTTGGAATTGGATGGGGTTTTATTGGAAGGAATCAAAAGAGCACATGGTTTTATGATTTTTTTTACTCTTGGAGACTGTGTAAGTTGTACTTCTTTTACCAAATAATTTCAATAAATAAACATATATTGTAACCCATATCTGAAAATGTGAATCATAGTAAAAAAAAAATCTATTTTCTTATCAAATTGTTTTACTTGATTAACCCTTGAACAGTGTGAGTTGTACTTCGTTTACCAAAAAATTCAAGAAAAATAAAAATTTCAAGAGAAAAAATAAAAATAAAGATCTAACCTCCAACTTGTGAGAATATTAGCTGGTTTGTATTAGTTTTGTTTTTCGAATCAAAGTAATTTTCTTTCCTTCAACTTGCCTGGGTTTTATATAGTTTTCTCTTGTATTTTTTGCCTTTTGAATGTTCGTAAGATCGAAATTGGGGTGTCGGTTGGCGTTAATAAAACCTAGCAACACTATTGGTGTTGTAAATCTGTAGCGAACACTAATTGGTGTATAGTAATTCTAACACTATTGGTGCAGCAAATCTCTATTTTGAACTACTATTTGCAAGAAGATAACATGATCTTTGGTTCCTTTATGGAATGGGGAGCAAAATATTTTTTTTTCTTTGTTGGAAAGAAATGCAAGTTTCCTTTTGCCTTTTGGGGGGAGTAATTCATGTTTTGTCCAATTTCTCCATGATTGTCTCGGGAAGTATTTGTTTTTCTACTAAAAAGCGCTTAGTGTTGAATGGAGTATTTACTAGCATCCTTCATTACTTTTAATTAGGATATTATCAGTGGTTTTTTAAACTCTTAAATATGACAATAAACCACTAAAATATTGTGTATTTACATAACTTATCAGTAAATACCGTGAATGTATCGCGGTATTTTGGGGGTTTTAATATTATCGTTGAAAAACTATATGCTCGTATTTAATGTATTTCGAGAAATTAGGTCAGAACAATTTCTATCAATTAATGATCTAGGGATAAACATAAACAATCAATAGTTATAACAGAGAAATAGATAACACAAACAATTTTTTACCCTTTGGAAACTCCTTACTCAGGAGAAAAACCACAGATCGTTGTCGATGAACTCGACGACCAAAAATTCACTAACATACAAAAAGATGCCGTTCGAACGAAACCCAAAGTCGTTCGAACGAGATACCCAAATAAGCCTACAAAAAGATGTAGTTTGAAACTCTTTTTTTTTTTCTAGAAGTCTTTCGAACAAACAGAAAACTCGTTCAAACGATAAAGTAAAATAAGTTTAAAAGCAATAGCAGTTAAAGCGTTTTGGTTTTTCCCTTATCAGAGTTCTACTTACCTTCTCGGTTGTTGGTTGTAGAAGACTTGTACGGCAGTCTTACTTCTATCACCGTCTTCGACTGAGATAACCACGGGACTCCACATACACGAAATGAGACAAACCAAAACCTTTCAATCGTGGTTTTTATTCATTTTAAACTACAATTGTAACTATAAGAAACTGAGATCTAAGTTAGGAGCATAGATTAAAATACCCATGTTAAATATCAAGAAATATTTTATCGATTTGGTACGTTGATGATATTATCGGTTGCTTACCAATCACAAGGTTTGTGACAAAAAATCGTCAATGTATCACGTTTTTATCAATTTATTACCAAAATATCATGATGATTTGATGATAAGAGATAATTTGTTTTAACTTTTAATTCCTAAAAACCAAAAGAGTAGTATGGGATTTGTTTTATAATAAAAGAGTTATGACCCAAAAGCCAATGTCTTGCGTTGGCTTGCCCGGTTCGTGTGGTTTGCAGGCTATTGCACTAGTTCTAAAGGATCTAGTCGGGAATTGACGGTCTGGCCAAATGGCCAGGATACCTCTAGTTACCAAAATAAAATAAAATAAAAAAAATTATTATTGTTTGAATTCCTAGAAAGGGTCACATGGAACTTGTATAAAACACGTATATTCGGAGAAGGAAAATTTGAGAGAGACGAGACAGAGATGGGGAGAGATTGTCACACGAAATATTACTTTTGTTTCGTGAGCCATGTAAGAATCAATTTTGATCGTTGATTATTTACATCTAGCAATTGAGAAGAAGGGTTTTATGGGGAGTAAACTGATCCCTCCTAATACTTTTTTATATTTTTTTTGCATCTCTACTCGTTTTTAAAACATTATAATTTACCGTGTTAAACATTAAAATACCAAAAATGTCACCGATAAATATTGATTATTTGGTATAAACTGATTTTTTTCGTTTAAGGATTAAAATATTTAGTGACCAAAATATCATGATAAAATTAAAATACCATGGTAAAATCGCGACTATCAAGGTTCGATAAATACACCTGGTTCGATATTTTAATCAATGCTCAGGAGTAATAGTTGTAAGTGGTTGCTCACCCCTAGGTATGAGGACCGCATAAGAAACTTAAACCTTTATTCCTAGAATGTTTGTAACGCCAACTCACTGTCAGAAAATAAAGATTTTGAAGAACCGCATCTCTCATATATGTATTAGATTATTTTCATATCAATTACTTTATCAGACAATTCAAGAATGTAAAGTTGTAATTTAATTACTTGTATTTTCTTGTAATAAACTTCTTGATTCTCAATTTTCCAAAAAAAAATTCTTACTTTTCCATAATCTTTTTTGAAGTTCAAATATTTCTTGAAACTTCATTCCGATTTTCACACATTTTAAGTAATATTATCAATATATCATACTACTTATCAAAATACTAAAAGCCACAGATATATTGCAATAATTAGGTTAAACCTGTTTTTTGCATTAAAGAATTAAAAAATGAAGTGACCAAAAAGCCATGATAAATTGAAAATATCGCGATAAACAACCACTAGGCAAAGGTCGGTAAGCCAGAATGGTTTTGTATTTTAATCCTTGCTTTTAAGTGAAAAACAAGCAAATACCACCTAACTTTTATTCAATACATTTTTTCTTCTTTTTTCCACCTCGTTCAATACTTCATTCCGTAGTTTTCAGTAAGCAAAAACAAATTCTTTACTGACCTCATTTAGTAGTCAGCCCTTCAATCAACATTAATCAATTTTAGGGGGGAAACAACAAACACCACCTAAATGTTATGACTATCAAGTTGTAAAAAATAAAATAAAAAAATTTAACGTTGTCGGTCGTTAAAATACCATTGGGATATCTTTTTAAGGAAGTTCATCCCCGATTAGTTTTTATAATATTTAACGATAGAAATACAATGACGTTTGAGCTAATTATATTTATCTATTACATAACATAAAACGTTGCCTCTTCATATAAAGATATAACAGAGTTTAGAAGTATTTTTCAACATGAAGGATTATGGAAGATTAGTTGAAGCTAGATTCATTAATGATGATTCAAATTATTAAACTATATAGAAGTCACAAAAACATATGTTTCTTCTTTTTCACTAATTTATATGTTGAATATTGAATATTTTTGAATATATGCAAGCCAAAGATAATATAAAAATCACACCCACCATTGTCAAATAAAGATTCTCTCTAATAAAACATCACTTTGAAGGACCCCACGTCTCCCTTTTTAACAAACAAGCAATTGGCATCGATGCAGACTACCAAAAGAGACCACAATAATTACAACATATATTTATATATTTATATTTAGGAAAATTGGTACAAGGTCTGGCATTGTTAGAGCACTTGCAGTAGGGTGTGGGTTTGAGTTGGGTTTGCAAACCCACACTCAAACTTACACTTTGAGTCTCCCAGCAGGGTGTGAGAGAGTGTGAGTTTGCAAACGTGGCGCTACAGTAACTCAACCGTGTCTGAGGAGCTCACACTCAAAAAAATTGAGTTTAGCGGTGTTTGGATTACCGCGCGGTATCTAAATTCCTCCAAACTCAATTATTTCTCTCATCACTTCCTGACTACTTCTTCTTCCCCAAAACAAATTGCAGAGCAGAGGAGAACCTCTACGCTCTCCCCAAATGGCGAACTCCGGCACCAATAGTAATAACTCTACACCGTCGACCCTATCCTCCCATAACCCACCTTCAACACCATTCGCTCTACACCCATCATCACAATTCACTTCATACCTTTACCAAAACCAATTGCAATTTCAACCTCAATTCTAATCACATACCCCACCTCCGTTTACCATGTCGCAAAGGGATCCCAGTTATGGACAATATCAAAGTCCATTTACACTCTCTCAACCGCAACCTCAGGCGTTTAGCCCGTACTATCAACCCTATTCGCTCACTCAACCTAAAGGTTTTTAACCTCCAAATTACTTTCAGAACTATCTATTCCATGGTGAATCTACTCAGCATAGTCAAAGTGACGCAAATGCGTCAATACCTGTTGATGCGGCAGTGCCCCAGAAAAAAAAAGAGCACCCGTAAAACAAAGAGAAACCGTACAAGTACCAAAAGATGTTGGGTTTTTGGACGAGACGGATGATGGGGAAATGCATTAGACAGAAGCAGACTTTACGTGTCTCGCAAGGACGTGGGTAACAGCTTCTGTCCAAACTACGGGCCGCACAAAGGGTTTCACTTTCTATCAAAATGTCAACATTGCCTTTAACAGAGACTCCGAGGGCCCCACACGACGATCAAGTGGGTCGACCAAATCTCAGTGGTATACCCTTAATGCCCAATGTGTGTCGTACAAGGGGATAGTTGCTCAAGAACGATTTAGGAATAGCAGCGGGAAAACATAAAATGATCGGGTACGTTCTAATTTCCTTTAACTCAATTTCATTTATTTCTCGCGGATATACAAGTTATTTATTTGTATTTGGTATTTTTGTGAATTTTTGGAAAACGATGCACACAAAATCTATCAAGGCTTGAATGGCGGCAATGACTTCAAACACCGTAAAGCGTATAAGATTTTTGTGAGAGAACCGCGATGGGCCAAACTAAGGGATGATGGGCTAAACCATGCGGAGAATGTACCAAGAAATGTAGCTAGGAGAACATCAAACAATTCTTCTCTGAAGAACTTGATCGGATCAAACAATCTATCGGAGGACCCCGACGGCCTACCTGTACCTCAATCCGCGGGTCCCAAATTTTGACTTAGATAGTTCGTTATATGAGGGTAAAAGCAGGTCCATCGGCCAAAAACTCTATAAAAAGAACCTTGGAGTACATAAGGCATTGGATGGTGTTGCTGCATTTGGTAGCGATACCAAATAATGCTGGATGAACTAAGGTCGGTGATATGCATGAAAAATGCCTATTTTTGTTCTTCAATTTACATTATCTAAGAACTTATTTTAAGTTTCGCTGGGCCTAATTGAAGTATGTTTGACTATTGCAGGTAAATAGACATTTGTGATCAAACCCTTCTTAAAGCCCAACTCTTACAAGCTAAAGAGCTGCTGCAGATGATCAATTGTCAAGAGCTGCTGGAGATGATCTATTGTCAAGAGCTGTTAGAGATGACTTTGTACCAAGAGCTGCTAGAGCTGCTAGAAGACTTAGTAGCCAAACCTAGGTAAAATCTCTCCACAAAATCAGGAGGGGTTAAGGGAGATGAGGACTTTTAGTTAGGTTAAGAGGGAGAGTTGTAAAGAAGGGGAAGAGTTATCTTTTTAGTTTATCCTTTTTTTCTACTGTAGTTCTTTTTTTGCTTTGGATGTAACCTTTTTTTATCAAAAAAGAATTCACGATTTTAAATCTTTGTATCTCTGAGAACGAAATCCTCTATGTTTCAACACCCGATTTGATACGGATTATCAAATGGCGTCGCTGTCGGGAATGCAAGTGATTTTAAAATTATGTTTCTGTTAATTATTGTTCTGTTTGACAAATTTTTATTTGTTTTTACTAGCAATTTTTCTTCTGCTTTTGCTCCTTGAGGTATTTGTTTTTGTGTTGTTTGCAGGTATTTGTTAATATCAGGTGAGTGATAGGGAAAATGCACTCTTAAAGTTGTTTACAACTCCAAAACAAACAAATCTCACACGTCACTCTCTCTCTCTCCCAAAAATTGACTCTCTCAGACTCTCAAAACTGACTCTCTCTCTCTCTTTCTCTCTCAACAAACTCTCTTAATCTCAAAATCTCAGAGCTCTCTCTCCCTCTTTGTCGCCAAAAATACCGACTCTCACTAAGAACTATCGACTGAGTTTCTCTCTTTGCAATGGACAATTTTGTTTTGTTTGATTCGATCAAAAGTTTCAGACCTAGGTTTTCCTTCAAACCCTCCATTGTTGCTGAAATCAATTTGCTCTAATTTCTTCTATTTTGGTCAATTTTTGTCACCAATTTCTTTGTTTGATCTCTACTAGTCCATGAAATTTGGATAATGCTATAAAGCTCACTAACAATGGAATTGGCAGATAGAGGAATTGGGTATTTGTGATAAAGTATAGGTATTATATGTTTAGTTATTTTTCTGGTTGATTATGTTGTGTTTGAAGTATTTGGAAGTGGTTTGTGTTTTGGAGATAATGGATTTACAGGTGGTGATTGGGGTTCAATGTAGTGGTGATCACTTGACGAATTCATGGTGGTGGTTGTGTTGTTGATTGAGGGCGAGTCTGCCTGTTGTTGTTACTACTAATAACTTGCCTGTTGTTATTGCGACTATTATTCGACTGCTACTACCTGTAACTACGTCGCTACTGCTGCCTATAACTCTCTATTACACATGATGTTGTTGTCAAAGGTTGTATTGCTCTTGGAGAATATTGGTTCTCTTCGTTGGGTAAATCGTATCATAATCTCTGGTTTTACAGTAGCTGTTTACTTTGGGTTTTACTTTGTTCTAGTTTCAATTTTTGGATTAATTTTAGTGAACTGTGATTTAAATTTTGAATTTTGAATTGTTTTTCAGTTATTGAAGGAGATGGACATCGTTGATTAAAGCAAAGCCCAAAGCCAACATCAAAGACAAAGACAAGAAGACTTTTAGTTGTTTAATTTTTTTTATGTATTTTAAATATTGTAAGAATTGAGAAAATGTTTATGTAAAGTTTAATGAGTGACCCTCTGTAAGGTGAGGAAATTGTACTCTGCTGCAGGTACAGCTTCGGATCCCCTACTTAGGTTGGAAATCGTTTCAACGCGCACTTTGCAAACGATCCTGAGTGGGCCTTCCCAACGGTTTCACCAGGGTAACCAAACGTGCCCCTAAAAAGGCTACCCTGTAGGTAATCATATTTTTATCGCACCCTCCCTGTTGTGGTACATCGTGTGTAACTATTGTTTGATTGATAAAATGTTTAATTTTTACAACAATGCCTAGATAAGGGTGAATCAAAACGGGATTTCATCACCCGTTTGTGCCCACGCATTAGGAACTCGGGAGTTAATCACTCGGTTTTTAATCTTTTCGATATCGACAGTCCCGACCTCTTTAAAAGATTTTTAGATAAGAAGCCATAAAAAACATAGTTAATCAAAAGGCTTCTCCCGGACCTAAAGCAACACACACAATAGGAAAGCCTGATAAGTGGTTACGTTTGCTGGAGGACGTACGTTCCCTGGTATAGCTAGTGTGGAGAGGTGACTCTAAGCGGTTCACCCCGCCTTCCAGCACAGGTGCATCTAGGTAACTAGATAGCATGCGAGCTATCACCAAAGCGAGTAAAAACAACTCAAGTGCGAACCGATCTACTGTCAGGAGTAGGAGCATTAAACCCTGAGACCGGGTTCACAACTTAACTTAAAAAATAGACCAGTAAAATGTTCTTGAGTGCTTGCATCATTCTTAGGTCTTTTAGTGTGTTCGCATATATTGATCGAGTTGTATGGTAGATTAGGGTAATACCCAAGCTCGGACTAAGAACGCTGCTAGAAGCAATATGAGCGGGACTGATGGGATTAATGGTCCCACTGCTGCTAGGAACGATCCCGACCCTGCTGCTGTGGAGAGAATCACTTTCCGCAATTGTATGCATCCTACAGTTGTGAGTAAACCTTCGTATATTGTGATTCCTAGAAATGTAGGAAACTTTGAGTTAAAACCGAGATTCTTGTCTATGCTTCCCAAATTTCATGGTAGTCCCACTGAAAACCCGTATAACCATCGTAGGGACTTTAGGGATCATATGTTTATTTTAAACTTTGAACGTATTATAGAGGATTCTCTCAAATTATGTGTGTTCCTTTTTTCTCTTATGGGAAACGCACGCGATTGGTTGTACACTCTTGAGGAGAACTCTGTAAACACGTTTGAGCAACTCGTTAAGGAGTTTTAAAAAAAATATTTCCCTAACCATAGAAATGCTAAGATACGACAAAGTATTTATAGTTTCACGCAAAATCGAGGAGAGTCATTATATGACTACCTACAAAGGTTTAGGGATTTAGAACAAGGATGCCCACATCACGTGATTCAATTGATTGATATAGTTCAAACTCTTTATGAAGGTCTAGATTATGACACTAGAGTTCGTGTTCAGTCTATGTGCGCAGGTACATTTGATGAGAAAACTGACATCGAAGCTTGGAAAGTTTTAAATGATGTAGCTGATAAGAGCTACCAATGGCAAACTATGAGAGAGAAAAGACCTTGTCACAGTGCAAATGTGCACCAAGTGGACTCTAATTCAGAGTCTGCCACTCTTAGAACTATTCTTAATAAAATTGAGAACTTAGAGATCGGGAAAAGCGAGCAACTCCCTACCACTTCTTCTGTTAATCATGTGACGATGCCACTTTGTGTGGTTTGTGAAAGTTCAGACCATCTGGTTCAAGATTGCCCTGACATGCTTAATTTAAAATAGGGTTGGAAAGACCAGGCCAATGCCATGTATCAACGTCCCAATAGCCAACCTTTAATGGTAGATGGAATAATAATTCCAACAACTCCAATTCTCGTGGAATAGAAATTACCAAGGAGGTTCTTCTCGTAATGCCCCTTATCAGCCGTACAACCAAGTAAACCAACACCAGTCTAGTTCTTCGTGGCAACAAAATCCATCATACCAAGCTCCCCTTAATGTGCCTTATGTTTCTCTGCACAATAGGAATTTGTCTACTCCAACCATGTTCTTAGAAGATACTTTTAAGGCGTTTATGCAAGTAACTCAGTCGTCTATTACCAAACTTGAGGGACAAATAGGTCAAATGGCAATAGAGATAAGCACGAGAGACAAATGAACGTTCCCCAGTCAAACTCAAGCTAATCCTAAAGGGAATGCTGAACATCCTAGATCTTCCAATCGTGATGGAGTCAATGCCATTATTTCTCTTCAGAGTGGTATGAAAGTGGATAATCTAGTAAAAATGCCTAAGGAACCTGAGAAGAAAATTCAAAGTAAACTCATAGAAGAACCTGTGAGTGAGGAAGAAACCGTGATAACACATGTTCAGCCGCAGACTCTTTTCCCTCAGTGGTTAACTCTCGCTAAGAAGGGTATTGCCTATGAGGAGATTTTAGGGATTTTAAGCATTGTGTGATTTATATTCCTATTCTTACGGCCATAAGGCATATTCCTAATTACGCAAAATTCCTTAAAGATCATTGTACTTTAAAGCGGCGAATACATGTCCCGAAAAAGGTTTTTCATGTTCACGAGAGTGATACGTCTATTCTTTTAGATGCACATGTTAGTCCTATCCTTTTACATAAATCCCTTCCCAAATACAAGGATCCAGGATGCCCTACTATTTTATGTTCGATTGGGACCCGTAAGATAGGAAGAACTTTACTTGATTTAGGTGTCGTCGTAAACCTTATTCCTTACTCTGTCTATGAGAAATTGGATATCGGAGTACTTAATCCCACAAATAGGACCCTATAGCTAGCTGACCGATCTATTAGGATTCCTAGGGGTGTAGTTGAAGATGTGCTAATGCAAATTGAGCAGTTTGTATATCCAGTAGACTTTGTTGTGTATGATACTAGGCCAGTGGCAAAACCTGAGGGCGAGATCCCTGTTATTCTTGGCCACCCCTTTTTGGCAACAGCTAATACGGTAATCAATTGCTGCAATAGAATTATGAAGATGACCTTCGGGAACTTGACAATAAAATTGAATATTTTTAATGCGTCGCATTCCCCTTTTAATTCTGAACCACTCGAGTGCAATATGATCTAGAGTCTTGTGAGTAACATTTTTGAGAGGTCAAGTACCTCAGATCCCTTAAAGGCATTTTTGTCCTACTTTGATAGAGATTGTGAGGACGATTCGTGCATCCATGAGATGAAAACCTTATTAGATTCGGCTTTAGAAATTTCAGAGCATAAAGGTGAGCATGAAATCTTAGATGTTAAGAAACCCATTCCGGAGGCTCAAGTAACCTCCCCAAGATAGAGCTTAAACCTCTTCCCGCTCACCTTAAGTATGTCTTTCTAGATCCTGACGAAACTATGCCCGTCATTATTACCGCTGACCTAGAACCCTTTAGGAAGAGAAGTTGATTTGTGTTCTTAAGGGAAATACGAAAGCTATTGGCTGGAGTATAGAAGACATTAAAGGAATTAGTCCATCGGTTTGTATGCATAAAATCAAATTGGAAGATAATGTCAAAAAGTCCAAGGAAGGACAATAGAGATTGAACCCGACTATGGCCGAAGTAGTTCGGAAAGAAATTTTAAAACTCCTTGATGCTGGGATTATCTATCCCATTTCTGATAGTCCGTGGGTTAGCCCGATCCATGTTGTCCCGAAAAATTTAGGAATCACCGTTGTAAAGAACGAAAATAACGACCTCGTACCCACTAGAACGACCACTGGATGGAGAGTCTGTGTTGACTACAGGAAGCTTAACTTGGTCACTAGGAAAGATCACTTCCCTTTACCTTTCATTGACCAGATGCTCGAGTGACTCGCTGGGCAAATTTTTTATTGTTTTAGATGGCTACTCTGGGTACAACCAAATACCCATCGCACCCGAGGACCAAGAGAAAATAACTTTTACATGTCTTTTCGGCACATTTTCCTACCGTCGCATGCCTTTTGGCTTATGCAATACTTCTGCGATGTTTCAGCGTTGCATGTAAAGTATTTTTTCTGACATGGTAGAGCGATTCCTTGAAGTTTGCATGGATGACCTCTCATTATTTGGCAACTTATTTGACCAGTGCCTTCATTATCTTTCTCTAGTATTACTCAGATGCCAAGAAAAGAATCTTATTTTAAATTGGTAGAAATGTCACTTTATGGTAAAAATGGGGATAGTTTTGGGGTATATCATATCTAAAAAAGGAATAGAAGTTGACCAGGCCAAAATGGATGTCATTTCTAACCTCCCCCACCACGAAATGTCAAGGACGTCCGTTTCTTTCTTGGACATGCAGGTTCTACAGTCGTTTTATCCAAGATTTTAGTAAGATTGCTCGTCTTTTAAGCAACATTTTGGCCAAAGATATGGCCTATAAGTTTGATGTACCTTGTCTTGTAGCTTTTGATAAGCTTAAGACCCAGCTCACAACATCACCCATTATTAGACCACCTGTTTGGAGTGGACCATTCGAGTAATGTTAGATGCCTCTGATTATTCTGTAGGCGCTATTTTGGGACAACAGATTGACAAATGCCCCCATGTCATCCACTACGCTAGTAAAAACATTAAATGACGCCCAATTGAATTACACGACCACCTAGAAAGAACTCCTGACCATTGTTTATGCGGTAAAAAATTTAGATCTTATCTTATAGGATCTAAAGTGATTACTTTCATGAATGCCACGCTTCGACATCTTTTGTTAAAGAAAGATGTTAAGGTACGGCTAATCTGGTGGGTATTACTTTTATAGAAGTTTGGCCTCGAGATTCAAGACAAAAAGGGGTCAGACAATGTAGTAGCCGGCCATCTTTCCTGTATAGTGATTGAGTCTACTGATGAGTCCTTACCGATTAGGGAATCCTTCCCTGATGAACAACTTATGGCTGTGAATTTAGTTCCAGAGTTACCGTGGTTTACAGACATTACAAATTACTTAGCCACGGATACCATTCCTGAAACCTGACAAAGATCGTTTCTTTAGTCAAGTGAAGTACTTCTTTTGGGATGATCCAGATTTGTTTAAGTATTGTACTGGCCAAATCTTAGGAGATGTGTTCCTTAGTCTAAGTTTACCAATATTCAATCATTTTGCCACCCTAAGCTTATGGAGGCCACTTTAGCTCTGAGAAGACCGCGACAAAATTTTTGCAGTGCAGTTTCTATTGGCCTACCTTATTTCACGATGTGCATGCATTTTGCAAAGCGTGCGAGAGATGCCAAAAAATGGGAGCCCTTTCTCGACAAAATATGATGCCCTTATACCCTATTTTAGTCATTGAACCTTTTGATGTTTGGGGCATTGATTTTATGGGCTCTATTCCCAAGTCTTTTGGATATGAGTACATCTTATTGAAGGGGACTAGTATCAAAAGGGGTTGAAGCCATTCTTTCGAAAATGAATAACAGTGCAATTGATCTCAATTTTTTAAAAGAAAATATTTTTCTCGATTTGGAACACCTAGGGCAATTATTAGCGATGGAGGGTCACATTTTAACAACAAAAATTTTACTGCCCTTATCAAAAAGTATGGTGTAACCCATAAGGTGGCAACACTTTATTACCCGCAAACGAGGTGGCAAGTCGAAGTTTTTAAATCGGGAGATCAAAACTATTCTCCAAAGACAGTTAACCTAAATCCCAAAGATTGGTCTGTACGATTAATTGATACACTTTGGGGCTTACCGTACGCATATAAAAACCAGATGGAATGTCACCTTATCGACTCGGTTACGGCAAAGCATGCCATCTTCCTATTGAACTTGAGTATAAAGCTTTTTGTGCAATAAAAACGCTACCTTTGGCACTTTAACGGCTGGGTCCCACCGAAAGCTACAACTCAAGAGTTGGATGAGCTCGAAAAGATGCATATGAATCCGCAAAGATATACAAAGAAGAACCAAGGCTTTCCGTGATAAAAATACGTCCCAGCCAGACGATGTAGGTACCCCCATCTAGATAAGACTATGGGTAGAAATAAAAGATTTACATATGTTTCATATGATAGGTCCCGTAGATTCATATCCTTGCTCGAACTCGTTAAAGTACTCGTGAATGGTTTAAGTCTCTACATATTTACCTTAATAATGTTACCAGTACGAGGGTCAAGAATTTTATTAAAGGTCCATGGTGGGAAATAGTTTTGACAATGAACGGCCCGGTCCAACGGGATTGAAGTTTTTCGGAAAACAGATGAAGACGCGAAGACTATAGTCGCACTTTTTGATCAATTAAGGTCTTTTGCAAGATA
>JACGCM010002363.1:0-41633 GCA_014058105.1 Kingdonia uniflora | reverse complement strand
TTATTACTAATAATGATATCACTAGAACCAAATCCAATTTTGGAATTGAACTGGATCACTCCTAATCCATTGTTGACGTAGCAGTGATACATGTCAAGACACGTGGCATGCCATGTGGCAGTGACATGTGTTAAGGATACCACGTAGCAGTGGGGTCTACTCTTACTGGCGTGGCCATGACATGCGTTAGGATACGTGGCATGCTACATGGCAGTGGGACCTACCCATGTTGATATGGGGCATGCCACATGGAAGTGGGGTCTACCCTTGCTAATGTGGCAGTGGCACTTGTTAAGGCCACGTGGCAGTGACACATAGCAGTGGGACCCACCCATGCTGATGTGCATGACACATGTCAAAGACACGCGGCATGCTGACATAGTATATGTGTTCACCATACTAACATAACAGACGCGTGTGTAGTGTAGTAGTTCACGTTCCAAATGGCAACATTTTTCATGTGCCACATGGCAGCAATATTTGTACCACGTAGCAGTTATTTTTGGTGAAACATGGCAGTTTTGCCACGTGGTAGCACAATGGCATGTCATGTGGCAGGACAGTGGCATAACACGTGGCAACACATTTAGGTAACCCATGCGCTACTCCTTAGTGACACGTAGCATATGGCTTGACCAGGTCAAACCAATTCAGATCGGTCAACCTAGTCCATTCTTGACCAGATATGCCAGACCGGTCCAGGACCGATTTAGATACTAACTTGGCTCTATAGAGCTCAATTTTTGCTCAAATTTAGTCAAATATTTTTTGAAAAATTCTTATTAACTGTACCTACCAGTGCATACATACGACGTGGTAGGTGAGGTCCACCTCATACGACGTGGTAAGC
Organism: Kingdonia uniflora; assembly: GCA_014058105.1. Lineage (NCBI taxonomy): Eukaryota > Viridiplantae > Streptophyta > Magnoliopsida > Ranunculales > Circaeasteraceae > Kingdonia > Kingdonia uniflora. The sequence goes on along the minus strand of JACGCM010002363.1, from coordinate 40,783 downwards.
ATGTGGCAGCTAACATGGCATAGGACCCACACGTAATACGTGTCTTACTTTAGCAGTGATACGTGTCAAGCTAGTTGACCGAGCAAACAAGTCTAGACCGGTCAACACGGTCTAGGTCTTGATCCAAACCAAGTCAGACCGGTTCATACACTAAAAAGGCTTTTAAAGCCTAATTTTTTGTCAATTTTAGTCAAAAAATTTAAAAAAAAAATCTATTGACTGGACCTACCCCTAAGGGGACCCATTTTTAATTTTTTAGAAGATATTTAGAAAAAAAATGGAATGGGTACCTTGTATAGAAAACTCACTAACTTATATGTGATATAAGAAAATATATTAATACATATTTAAGTATCTTACGATAACTTATAGATATTAATGGTATGCCCCTAGGATACTAATTATCCTGACGAGGAGATCAGAGATAATGCAAAAATCAAGACTAATTTAGAATACGACTAGGAGTCATATTAAATCATATTAATTGTCAATGACAAATAATTAGAGCTCAATTGGGAATTGACTTAGTCTTATTTTTAAAAACTTGGTATCTGAGGAACCAATTTTACATATTTAGGTACAATTAGATGTTACATGATAACATTTATAGGTAGATATGCACTAATAGCAACATAAACCCTAAATATTAGTTCAAAGACATGAGTAATCTACCTATCTTATGAACCTAGCAGAGTTCGGGGTAGGACCACTTGTCAGTTAAAGATCTAATACCCCCTCATATTCATAGCAAATTGATCATTTGGCTAGAATATATTGGCCGTATAGAACTTTAGGATTAACACCCTAGTTGTTAAAATGTTACAAAAATAGGGCAGTTGCCACGAAGGACTTTTAGTTTTTGCTACAACTTTATCATTGTCAAACTACCATAGTTAACACCATGGCTCTTAGACTAAGATAGTGGCTATAATTATCTATTTTCGTATTGGACAAAGATAGTGCCTTACACCCTTAAAATATAGGAGATTAGCTAAGAACCAAAAAATTCTAACACGAGATTTAGTGTGGAAAACCCTTGAATGGGTTAAAAACCACGACCTTTCCTGAGGATTTAGAAAAAGAGAGATCTTGGTTATGATTGCTAGTTATTACATAAAGAGAGATGTATAAAAGCTCTCTTAGAAGTTTCAGAGAGCTCTCTCAAAACTATAGCTCTCTGGTCCTATTTGTAGGTCTTATAACATGACCGTTGGTTACATTGATGAGGAATGTTACAATATCAGGTATTGATGAGTCTTTATATGGTCTTCATAATGGTCGAGTAACGGCTTGAGTAACTCTTCTTCCTGTAACCGCTCCATAATGTGTTATAAATGCGCCACGTGTTTGTTACGAGGTCAAGTAAATGCGTGATGGTCGAATGCTGAGACCTAAGCTTGAGATTCAGAACTGGCCCTTACATCCATCGAGCTGAAGGTCAATATCTGGCTTTAGGTTGAGTATTGGAAATAAGCCCTCATAATCGCCCCGTCTCAGCCAATAGCACGAGAAGCATCAGGAGCGAGTGGTGTTGGTTGAGACACATCTTTGATCTTTGAATATGTAGACTGTATGGTATGATAGTATGCATGATCAAATGTATGATAGTACGCATGATCAGAATGTATGACAGTATGCATGATTAGAACTGTATGATAATGTAGTAGAATGTATGATGGTATGCATGATTAGAATGTATGATAGTATGCATGACTCAAATGTATGATAGTATGCATGATTAGAATGTATGACAGTATGCATGATTAGAATGTATGATAGTATGTCTTGAGCACAGGTCGAATTGAGCGAATTAAAACCACCGTGAGGAGAATTGCATTGTAGTTGAATAGCTGTATAGCGTATCTCTGCCAGGTCGAATTGATTAACTCAATAAACGACCCTTGGGACAGTATGTATATTGGAAGAGTTATGTTGTGGGTCTCGGTTACTGTCGAATTGAGCGTATCAATAAGCGACTGTAATGAGATGCCTTGAATATTGAATAGTTGTATAGTGCATCTCTGCCAGATCAAATTGATTGAATCAATAAGTAATCCTCAGAGAGCGTGTATATTTGAGCAACTATATTGTAGGTCTCAGTCACAGGTCGAATTGAGCATATCAATAAGTGACCGAAAATGAGATATCTTGAATATTGAATCGCTGTATAGAGCATCTCTACCAGATCGATTGATTGACTTAATAAGCGACCATCGGAGAGCGTGTATATTTGAACAACTATGTTATAGGTCTCAGTTAAAGGTCGAATTTGCGTATCAATAAGCGACCGTAATGAGATATCTTGAATATTGAATAGCTCCATAGTACGTCTCTGCCAGATCGAATTGATTTACTTAATAAGGACCCTCGGAGAGCGTGTATATTTGCATAGCTATGTTGTAAGTCTCAGTCACAGTCACAGGTTGAATTGAGCATATCAATAAACGACCGTAATGAGATATCTTGAATATTGAATAGCTGTATAGTGCGTCTCTGCCAGATCGAATTGATTGACCCAATAAGCGACCCTCAAAGAGCGTGTATATTTGATAGCTATGTTGTAGGTCTCAGTCACAGGTCGAATTGAGCGTATCAATAAGCGACCGTAATAAATATCTTAAATGTTGAATGTAGGTTGGACTGGTTAAACCAATAACCAATTTTTAGATATATAACATGTGTTTTGTTTGGTCGAATTGGACGATCCAAATTGAGCTGTAAGATTTTGGTCAAGCTCGCCCCGAGTACCTCGACCTCGAGCGCCTTAAAATGTTGTTAAAAGGATCGGGCTCGCCCCGAGTATGAGTATGAATAAGTTGTAATCGCCTCGAGTACCTCGACCTCGAGCACCTTATAATGTTGTTAAAAGGATCGGGCTCACCCGAGTATAGCTTGAATAAGTTTTATCGCCTCGAGTACCTCAACCTCGAGCACCTTCATAATGTGGTTTGATAAGTTCGATTATTGAGTCTGAAGCTGAGATCGAATTGGCCGAAGCAAAAATTCTTTTATTCATAGAGAATTCGTTGAAGAACTCGTTCTGAAAACCGAGCAAAACTTTACCGCAGGTACCGAAGTCCCAGATAAAGCAGTACCAGTAGAACTAAGACGGGGAAGAAATCGAAATGAAATTTATTCGATCTTGTTCAGACATGTTGCAGCAAGAATTATCTGAGATGTTTTTATGTATCACTGGTATTGTTGTTGTTGGAAAATAGAAGCAACGTCTTCTCGTTGTTGATGTGGTTTGTTGTATATCAAGGCTTGACCAAGCTAAGCTGATGGCTGTTTCGACGGATCTGTATGTATTAGATGGATTTGGCCATGCTCTCTGCTTCTCCCTCGCTGGAAAATAGTAGCAACTTGTGAACAACAGTAATGTGGTGACTCAGGTCAGTTTCGTTGCAACAACAGGAGTAACAATACAATTACAGGAGCAGCAACAGCAACTGTTAAACAGAACGGTGGCAGGGGCAGCAGCAGCAACTATAACAGGAGTAGTAATGCGATGACAGCAGCAGCAGTGAGGTCTGTTTGGAGAGCAGACGACTCTGAGAATGTAGGCGTACATAATGTCCTTTGTGGACCAGTTTCCTTCTTGTGGGAACCAAATATATGCACCTTCACCGTGATAATCTAATAGCCAACATTCTTCTCTTTCAAGACTTTGATAAGAGCGAGAAGCAGTTTGTGATTGACGCTAAAACCATTGATGTTGAAGAGGTTGCTGTTACATCGATCCAATTGGGGTTTAAGGACGATACCGGGGGCAAACAAAGTATCCTCGGGATTCATGCAGATATGAGTCGGGCAGATGACGTTATTAAGCACGACAAGATAATCGTCGTAAATGGCTGATTGCGGCAAGATAGAGTGCGAATAAATTTTTTATTATACAAGCGGGGAGACTTCCGCTGCAGCGACTTGATTAACACGATATAATTGTGAAACCAATGTGATATGTAGACTTTGGCGATTTCAGTAACCGTAGTATGAGATTCTGCTTTGTTGGTATGGCCTCCGCTCATGAATATTCATTGGAACTGCAGTAACACCATTCTATCACCAAACTGTGATAGAATGCTAGCTTTGTAAGCACTCGCGAGATAACAATCACCACAACCAACATTTGTGCAGCTTTAAGCAAAAGAAAACTGCCCCAGTTCACGAAAGAAACTAGCTTCTGTAATCTGTATTGAATTCGCCTATCATTGCTTTTGCACGAAAGAAACTACCCCAGTTCGGAACCGAATGTGATCGATTATTGCTTCGTACAACCATAAGCAAATCATCAGACCCTAATAATGAATCTGAGAGTTCGCATCTATTTGGTAAATCTTTGTTTGGCGTTTAAGGAACTCCTGGTGGAATTGAAACTAAGATTACACTCTTGACCTGTTTGAGCCTGTAAGTGCTAAGACGGTTGTCGCAAACCTTTCGCTGAATCATCATCGTCTTCGTCGTTGCTTTTTGCACCAAGAAAGAGCGCAATTCTTTTAGTCTGGTCTTGGCGATTTGGATAGCGTCGCCATCTTCGATGGTGGATGAGGCGAGAGGGCATTGGATCGAATCGACAACTTCGAAATATCGTTCGCCTCTAAGCATTGAATCAATTTTTTTCTCGAACTAGATCGAAAGCAGAGTAGAGGAAGGGTCTTCGCAGGCACGAAGCCATGACTTGTTGGAGATCTGGTAAGGTTTGGGTATGAAATTTATAGTGTGAGATTGGTTCGATTGTAGATTTTGTAATCTAACTCTTTATGGACATCAATCACCTTTGACGGATCACCATTGAAATAGAGAGAAGGTGATTCCAACAACAAAAACAGGAACCAAAATCTGAGTGCCAATTGTTGAGGGATAAGTCGTTGATGGTGTGAAGTTGGATTTGGTGGAACAATAGATGCTGAGGTACCAGATCCGAATGAGAATGTAAGAAAAATAGAGTACAAAGGGGTTGCCCCTAAAAGAGCAGCAGGGTTGCGAACAAAGCCGTGTGTTCTACCAACTGGGGACGGACGAGAGAAAGAATATAATAAGTGGTTTATGAGACAATGGGTTTTGAAATTTTCGTTTCCCACAGACGGCGCCAAATGTAATAGCCTATTTTTGTATTGGACGAAGATAGTGTCTTACACCTTTGAAATATAGGAGATTAGCTAAGAACCGAAAAATAACTAACACGAGATTTAGCGTGGAAAACCCTTGAATGGGTTAAAAACCACGACCTCTCCTGAGGATTTTAGAAAGAGAGAGATCTTTGTTTATGATTGCTAGTTATTACATATAGAGAGATGAATAAAAGCTCTCTTAGAAGGTCTCAGAGAAGCCCTCTCTAAACTGTAGCTCTCAGATCCTATTTGTAGGTCTTATAACATGATCGTTAGTTACATTGATGAGGAGCATTATAATATCAGGTATTGATGGTCTTCATAATGGTCGAGTAATGGCCTGAGTAACTCTTCTTCCTTGTAACCGCTCCATAATGTGTCATAAATGAGCCACGTGTTTGTTGACGAGGTCGAGTAAATGCGTGATGGTCGAATGCTCAGACATGAGCTTGAGATTCGAAACTGGCCCTTACATCCAATCGAGCTGAAGATCGATATCTGGGTTTAGGTCGAGTATTGGATGTAAGCCCTCACAGTTGTCACACCCCAAAATCCAATAATCAGTAAGCTAGACCAATTACTGAGATTTGAGGATGTGCAGGTCAGGGAATCCAAAGATTCGCCCCACAAACAATCGAGCCATGGACAAATTCAGACTCAGTCATTCACTTAGCAATGCATCAGAGTAAAAGGAAAATAGAAACAGCAGAAGACTAAGAAACAATATCTAAATGAAAGATTCTATAAACCTCAGTCGGTTAGAACCACAAACTAAATACCCAAAGTAATAATAAAGCAACAAGCCTTCAGCTTCAGCTCTCCAAAGATCACCACTGTAATAACTCTAACCTGGAATATTGTTATGCGAGAGTGAGCAAACCACGGCTCACTAACTCACCAAATAAACTAAACAATTATACCAACTAATGAGATGATAATAATAATAATAAGATATAATAATTGTTAATGATAAGTAATAGATATACCAAGGATGTATAATAAATATCTAATTGATATATAACTAGTCTAATATATATAAATAAACTAAGCCATATGTATATATATATATGCGAAGGAGTACTAAGAATATATACTACACTCTAATCACACGGATTACAAGTACGTCCCAATCACTACTGTGGCCCTCAGCGCCACACGCAACTAACCCTCACACGGATTACCTATAAGGGTAAACAACCCTCGCCCACTATAATCCAACAGGGTCACCCAAGCCCCAACCAGACACAACCCAAAGCTATAACAAGCTTAACGAGATCGCCCGTAACCCGATACACCAGCGTAAAGCTTCACAAAGCCAACAAGGCTAAATAACCTATTAAAATCAAATGCTGAAGAAGGAGGAATAGATGCAAAGAGAAGAGGCAAGCTAAAGTTACCGTAAATCATTAAGAGAAGAAGAATAAAGATAACGATAGAATGCGATGAATATGAAGAATGATATGATGAACTAGGATAATCCCATAATTATCCCAATTGCTAATGATAAGTAACGATAGTGATATGATAGAAATGGATAATCCCATAATTATCCCAAATACTAAAGATTCTACGATGATGCAAATACAGATAGGTTAAGGATTTATAACAGAAGAACCTATGAATAGAGAATATGCAGAGATGTAATGATATGTGTGCTATGATATGATGCGATGTAGATGTAGAATGATTTGGAGATGTCAACCTGATAACTAGACCCTAAAATTAAGGTAGGTTGACAACTACCAGAGATGGAAATTACCTTAAAGAGATCATTATTGGATACAAAGGTACGATCTATCTAAGCCTGACCATGGCTAACAGGGTACTACATCACCACCTGATCAGGGTGCAAACACAGTATTTCAACCCAAAGGAGCCAATGTCCTTACTATTTACAATCCTGGTTATTCCAACCTCATCAATGATAAACGGTGCCATGGTCATTTATGTATCTGATCTCAATTAGATAAGGAGAATAGTTTATCTACAGATGTGAGCAGGATCCAAAAGACTGAAGCACAACTACCATCAACCCGACAGTACACATAGGATAACCACCTGCCTAAGAGCGTAGAAAATAATCCTAAACACAGATGCTACCGTGACTCAGTTATACCATCTATACATAGATGAAATAGTAACTTAACCGTCACCACATAAAATCAACGTCAGTCTCTAGAGATCTCCTAAAGTAACATGATCAGCGTCAAGCGATAGTGTACCCTAGCTATCAACAGAGACTAGTACACACGGGATAACCTACAAGTGTCCGACAAGTAGTCTACAATCCCCAAGAACAAAGCTGCATCACAATCCCCTAACAACCATGTACATAAGTCTCCAGGTCGGATGTACAGAAACCCACTAGGCGACAACATCAATGGCGACAGTCTCCACGAACACATCAATGGTGACAGTCTCCACGAACTAATGTAACAGGAGACCAGTCGGTTCCAACATCACGGGTGACAGTACAATTTCATAAAACCACCTAGCGTCAATGTCGAAGACTCATGAACGCCATACTGCCTCACTGCTTCCTTGATGACGGGAGGGAACACAGCCCTATAAGCCACACACCAAGGAAAGGAAGGCTTAACGATTAAGCTCTACGAGCTTTAAGAAACATAAGGACAATAAGTGTCACAACACGATAAGGCAAACAATCCTAAGGTAAACTATCAGATTCTCGACATCACAACCAACTATTAATTACAAGCTGTCTATCCACCACCAACAACTAATCAATCCATGAGACACCGCACTCCAACATGGAATCTAACATTCCAGACAACCTCTAAATCAACAACATCTCTCATGGCCAGGCCAAGAGAACACGTAGCACACCTAGGATAATCTTAAAACAAATCAAGATAATAATAACTAAGAGGACAAGCTCCGAACCAAAGACCATGTCTTACGGAAGCTATACCGCCCAATAGACTATCAAGGAACCAAGAACCACATACTAACTAATCGAGGAAGGTATATCTAAAAGGGATAACTATAATATCTAAACTATATACTAATAATAATAGTGGCTAAACCACATGCCGTCCGTATATCTCTACTAATAGCCAAACCTAATTACTAGTGCCAAGAAACAAGTTAAGCATCCTAATAACTAACCAATGATTTTTATATATATAATACAGCGACGCTGAATCGTCGCAACCCTATAACTGAGAATAACTATCTATAACCTATAAGGTCCTATCTAGTAGCTAAACTTGCAATATACCCAAATACTGTACTAACTTAACCAATCCTTAAATACTCATGTACATAGTGTACTAAGCGAATAAACCGTATAGATCCCTAAGCAAATAAGCATATACTAACCCAATCACAGTATAAACATAATAATCTAGGTGTTACAATAACTCAGGAATTTGTATAATGATCTAGTTATTAAGGAATATAAAACTCGCCTGAAATAAAGCTCAAAATGACAAACCTGGCGAAAAGATCCAAACAGCACCCCAACGGAAATGTGCTCTGCGAATCAACTTCCGGAACTCCAAATTAATCATTTAAAGGACCAGGAACACCACAACATCAAATACTATCAAGGCCTGGAACCCAAACACAATTCCAACAAAGGATCCTTGCATGAAACTAAGTTTCAAATCAGCGCCACACTCGAATCAGCAACTGAACCTCAACTCCCAGTAACACTAACCCCATTTACCACCACCAAACAGCTGCAAGAAAACCCAACCAATTCAGCCCAACAATCAACACAACCCACAGCTCAATCACAACCCAATTACACTAATAATCAAACCCAACAATCACAAAGGATACCAAATTGAAATCAAGCACGAAATGGAAGAGGGGTTCGTGAAATTACTCGCCGAAGAGGGACGGCTAAGTTCGGCAAGGAACGACGTCCAATCGATGAATCGACGATGGAAATGCGGCCCTCTCTCTCTCTCTCTAGAACTAAAATCATGAAGTAGGAGATGATTTCTCAAGCTCCAAATTTGAACAAGGAAGGAGAAGGATTGAAGAATTGAAGGGAGGAGAAGGATTAGATAAGTTAGGGTTAAGTTGGTGAGGGAGAGATAAGAAAAATGAGGAGAGAGAATGAAGAATGATATATATATATATATATATCGGATACGAAGTCGCTCTAACGACCAAGAGGTCTTGGGCCAAATTCAGGGGGGAAAGGCAACTCGTTTGAACAATAATGAATCTCGTTCGAACAAAAATCTATCCAATGGTCAAAACGTCTAGAAGACACTGAAGATTCGTTCGGGAGACAACGGGACTCGTTCGAACGACAATAGGAAAAACTTCAAAGAGTCACTCTGAGATCCTCCTGAACCACACATCACACCAAGATCCTCAGAAGACAGGAACAACCGGAAATATCAAATACAACCCTATCAGATACCAACCACAGGCTCCTACAATCAAAATGCAACCTCCTTAGATCAAACAACCACCAAAACTACAGAAACCACAGAAAATGAATAACACAAAACCTGCCGATATAATAAAATAAGCGGAAGCTTAACGTAAAGTAATATCTAAATAATTACAATAATTAATGATAAACAATAAAAATAAAAAATAAAAATAAAAATTTGGGTCATTACAACAGTGGCAATTTTTTTTTTAATAAATAAATAATAGGGCGCAGATTTAGCAAAACCGTGGCTTAAGAGAAGAAATTATGGCATTAAACAAGAACTCAAATTATTTTAGCTCCCGCCTTGTTTTCTCGCACACTCATACGCAATTTTGGCTATCGAATAATTAGAGAAATCCATTTATTCTCTTATCTCTCTGCTCGGTACTTTACAAATTCTCTGTTATGATTCACAGGTACCTCTCTCTCTCTCTCTCTCTTTATGTCTCTTTCGATTAGGGTTTCGTCGAATTTCTCCGTTATTATAGTTTGATTTTCTCTCTAATGTTTCATTATTTGATATATTCCAGCTTCAATTGAGATTTCATTAGCAACAACAAGTGATTCCTCGATCAAAAGGTACAATTTTGTTTTACCGTAATTTTCATTTATGATTGATTTTGTATCTTCTAGTTGTGAGATAAATCCCATCCCTAAATCCCAATTATGAGTTATATGTAACCCCCATTATGCATTGTTGGTCTCTTGACAGTGTAATTGGACTTCAAATCTTATTTTGAAATACTAGGTTTTGTGTAAAATCTATTGAAGCTCAGGTAATTCTCGTATTTTCCTACTTCCGGTCTTTAATGATGATTAATTTTCATCTATCTTGGTAGTTTTATTTGATTTTTACTTATGTGATCAATTTATCCAATTTTGAGTAAACAATAAGAATAGTGATACTAGAACGATTGTTGTGATGAGTCCTCAATTGTTACATTACCTTATAAACTATGTAATTTCCTTAACCGCATTTCTCTTGTCCATTCTTTCAAAAATTGATCTAAGGAAACGTGACTTACCACACTTGGCGTACATCTCTCTCTCTCTCTCTCTCTCTTAATGTTGTGACAAAGATTAGGGTATAATTAGGCTTCATCTTCTACTGAAGAATTGGATTTAGTTAGTACTTAGGGCTTCCGCACCGACATAGCAATCTTATTCGACTATATTTACTTGGTAGCTAAGATCACCCCGATAGTTGGAGAATAAAAGAAAGGAACTTCACAAATAAATATTTCACAAAAACTATGAAAAATTAAAATGTATATTATGGAAAGAAAAAAAAAGGTAACATTTTACCATTTTTCTTGTTTGGTGGTGGGAAGAAATGCATATAACAGCACACAGCCGCTATTAGACCTGCAGGAAGAAAGTACCACCTGAAAATTAAATTCATAGGAGTAGGAAGAAGTACTAATTTGTTTAAAGTCATTGATATTGTAATTACTAGTCACCCACCTACATAAGATAGAAGTACACGAACTTGAACATTGATGAAAAGAAGCACAAAGCAGTCAGTCAGAAACCTGATTTCTTTATGACCTCACAATGGCCATTCCAACTATAACCCTCTAACAAGTTACGACCTACCTATAATTCTAACTGAAGACCTCCCTGGATGATGGGAATTTGTTTTCTCTATGTTCTTGAATTGGTGGACCAAAAAAAATATTATTGAATCATTATAAATGATTTCTTATAACTCAAAACTTCACATGATAGATGTTAATTACAATAAAGTTGCAAAATATGGGTGATAAAACATGAGCCATGACGGCGTGGAAGCTAGATAATCTCCGACCATCTTATCTGCTACATGCAAAAAACTAGATTCAGTTCTGAACATGCTTAGCTTTGACCCATTTATGTTGTATTTATATGGAACACCATGCACATATTGATATCCCTTCTTCCATATACTGGTATCCTTTTTTCTTATATCTGGCAGGACATTGTAGAGAGAAATGTTACCATCAGGTGGGGATACTGCATTTAAGAGTATTTGGTCTACAGTCTTAATTTAGAATATTTCGTAATCCTGTATGACCTCAGCAAGGGTCGCTCCACATATCAGCTCTCTCATTCCCTATTAACCAGAATATGGCGTAAAATCAAGTCGCGGAAGCAGAAACTTGAAGATTACAAAAACTTAATTAATATTAGGGTTTTCTCTAAACTCTAAAACTCAAAATAAATATAATCTTAACTATTCTTTATTTTCTCAACAACAACTAACTAAAAGATTACACCACCCTCTCATATATATCCTAGCATCCTAGTATCTCCCCATATCTCTCCAAATATAAACAAACTAAATACTAGAAACTCCTAAAACCAGCTCCAGCAGAGCATAAAGAAAAATATGAATAATACAAAGACATGTTGGAAACGATCACAGAAGATGTTCACATTAGAATATAATTTTTTTGTATATTCATAATAGCTTTCTTTACTCCATACCAGATTGAAGACTTTCTGTAGTAAGTTATGAAGGTGCCTTTTTTGGAATGGAATTTTGCTTTCATGAATTGCCCTCAGGTAAGTTATGATTTGGGGATTCCAGACTCGTTTGTCGTACTGTGAGGACAAGTACTTCATCAGTATTGTTGTAGATCTCATGCAATAAGATAACACCAAGTACATTGAGGTTGACGGGAGTTTTTTAGGACTGCAAGAACTCCATTTCCTACTTTGCGGCTAATTAACGATGGTTGCTTGGCAGTTAGCAGCCCGCCTCACAACCTTCAGTTGCTTTTCTAATGCCCTATCACAATTTGGCAGCTTGAAATCTCAATAACAACCAGGCAAGGCCAACAGAAACCTAAGTAAATATCGAGACTCAATATACTTATGTTGATGTGATTGGAAATGCCTTAATGAAGTAGGGGCATCCTCTGTGACATAGCAAATGTTCGCGCTGTTACAGTGAAGACATGATGTAATAGGTGTTAATCTTCTTAAAAGGAATAAGACTTACTATTAGCATCGGGATATAATGCTTTTACAAATAACACTAACTTAAATGACAAAAAGCAACTTTCTAAAAGAAGTACATTTCCCATTAGAGAACCATGGAATAATGAAGACCATTGGCATTGATACTAAGAGTGCCAAGACCATTCCCATTAGAGAACTCAAGAAACATCCAAGATTCGCGTTACTTTTACACAATCAGAGTTCAACACATTTTTTATCATACGTCTGAATCTCGAATTATGTTGTAAGCACTCGTCGTAGGTTTACTCAGTTAGGTAGTTTGTTTATGAAGTGATACTTGGCAGTTCGATATAGTAGCATGATTTATATCTAACATTTGAATAATTTACTTCTGTTATTTATTGACAATTGTTAGACTTGCATCCTGATTAGAAGTGTACGGGGTGAGATAATGTTTATTTTCTAGGTACCAGTACTACTTGTTGAAGGGACTGGCAATTTTTCACTATGGGGGAGTGGCGAATGGTGGATGCTTCTAGCTGCGCAAAGCATGGTTGTGGGCACTGTTATGGTGCGTTGGGTATCCAAGTACTCTGACTCTATCATGGAAACTAGATGGGTATGTTACTATAGTTTATTCTATTAAAGATCATGCTCTGTCTCCATGTTTCACTTCGGCCTAGTGGCCTACTAGGTTCAGTATTTGAAAAAAATAAAATTCTGCCTAGATGTTATAACGACTTTATACATGTAGCTGCCGGAGCCCATTACATTTTTAGTAAATCATGGAGATTTTAGGAAAAGTTCTTGCACGGATGTGTATTGGAGCATTTTTGACGGTGTTCTTGCTGAATTGTGACTTAAAAGAATTTTATTGCATGAGTGTTTTGCCCTATTGTGCTATTTTTCGGGTGGAAAAATGAGATGGAAATGGCAAAATGAATTTTCATACAACTGCAAAAAATTGTCTATGATGTTTTTATTAGATAAATATATTTCCATCACTATCGGAAACAATAAGTTGAAGCTTTACTTTGAACGGCCCCGAAAAAGAATTTTGTATCTTTAAGTATGTATTGAAATTTTTACACAAGTAGTAAGGGGTTGCTAATTCCCTATGTTTTCCTTAGTTCTTCTGACTTTTTCTTTTCCCCTAAACTATTGGGCTCATTGTTTTATACCGTTATAACAACCGAAACAGAAAATTCCCTTCCAATGTATTCTTTTAGATGACCCCTTTATTCTATATTTGGATGGTTTTGATTCTTCAGTTTGTCGGCCTGGTAACAACATTGTTGACAGAGAAACTGAAGTACTTCTAATTCTTATCCCAGCATATGGTTATCGGAGCGATCCCTCTCTTGGTGATTTCTGTACTTAACCATGACCCAGCCATCAGTGAGAGTCTAAAAGAGCTTACATTCAATGATATTTTAGGGCTCCTCTATACATCCATCTTTGGAAGTGCCATCAGCTATGGCATATTCTCTTATAATGCAACAAGAGGTAATTCTCACTACCTTCTTATTTTTCTCATTTTACTTTATTATGATGGTCATGTATTATTACATGTTAAGCATAGTTATTTGTTATCTCCTCTCATTTTCCACCTTCTTGTAATGATGATCCATATCAGTCCGCTTTTCATGAGGCATATGACATACTTACAGAAACTAACGAAAACAAAACATATATGATGTTAATTTGGCAAAGCCAAGAATATGATTAAATTGAAATTTAAATTAGACTTTGCTTGAAGTCGTTATTATGCCTCTTCATTGTGGTTATAGATTGCTGAAGAAATATTAGACGGGACAGCTCCCCTCATCCTAGCCACAGGGTAGGAGGGGGAGAGCGTAACGCAAGAAACAAATGCACAGTGGGTTATAAACTCTCAAAGACAGGCTGCCTTCCCATATTCTTTGCTTCTTTAAAAACCTTCCATCTAAGAGAATTAGTTCCAATACATAAGTAGTCTTCAACTTCTCATAGTTAACTGTTCCACCAAATTGGAGGATGCTTCCCCATCTAAATGCTTTCATGTGGAATAATGAGGAGGAATGACATGGCTAGCTACACACTAAGTTCCTAGATGGAATATCAAATGCAGTTTCATAAATTTGTCACTTTTTATCTATGACAGAATAATGTAATATCTTGTTTTCTGGTGGCAAATATGGAATGCACTGAATAAACACACCTTTTAACATGAAACTAACTACAACTATCACCGTGAACATTATAAACAAAATTGCCAACTCTCTCCTTCAAGCACAACACAAACAGTCTTCCTCAGAAATTGTAATGCCATATACCATTGGTCCCATATCAAATGGTATGCCTAGGACTAACTTAGTTTCAAATCGATTGTAACTGGTCTTGAAAAGGAAGCATTCTTTCATAGAGGTGCTGATGTAGTGGTTTGATTTGACCAAACTAGTTTATTCGGCAGCTGCAGTTATTTTCTGAAGTAAACACGTAGCAGAAATGGTAGAAATGCTTGTAGGCCTAGAATAAAGCTAATGAGGTGTAGTTTAACAAGGTTCATGAAGACCACAGTTGTGACGACCTACCGAACGCCGGCCAAATCTACCCGAGCGTTTTGAGTTCTGTCCGAATGTATTTGTTCTCTATATCCTAATATAGCAGCACGCCAAGTTTCGTCGCAATCGGATTCAGTTAAGGGGGCGAAAAGGTCCAGTACGCTTCGTCTCATGTTTTAACGTTTCCTTTTGGAAGTTGACTATTTACTTAGTAGCTATATTAAGGAGGAACCTTGGTCCGATCCTCCCCATGACTAAAAGAGCTTTAATGCTTGGTCATCAAGGACCCCGGCTCATGGACTATCTACAAGGGATAGTTATGAGTTCTCCTAGGCCTAGGGTAGGCTAGGGGACATTGCCTCGCAATGCGGGCCGGTTTTCATTAGAGGGCTTCATATGGCGCCGCTATGCCCCGCGGGCTATCCGAGATGCACCGCCCCTTTCAGATGGACAGTATAATTAGTCCAGGCTCGTCGCCCCTTGAGATATGAGTCCCTAAGGTGGAAACCGGCATATTGAGCTACCCTGATCCGCTACAGGACAGGTGTGCTTCCGTATCTCGCGCGCGTCGTGAGAGATTACGCTGTAGGGATTATTGAGGGAACCTTCAGCGTTGTTGCCTTTACTGAATACATATTCAATGACCCCTCACGAGTATCCAGGATAATCCGGATGTCGCTCTAGCATCCGTGGTTGTATGCCACTGGCGCGCCGCGCCAGTGAAGATGGCTGGTACACGCCGACATCGCGTCCGTGTACGCCGCACGGTCCCTTATTCCGCTGCACTCCAGGCACTGTAGAGTCGGTCCCGGCTAGGGCCGTGTCAGTTGGTATCAGAGCGAGAATAGCTTGTTGAAGCTTAGCTCTTGAGTTGGTAGAACGTGGATGAATTGTGCCTACGTCTGCCAGAGCTAGACAGAGTTGGGTCTAGGCTTATCCGAGCAAGGCTTGCTGGGAGTTTGCTTGTCAGAGCGTAGATGGGTTGTGCCTACGTCCGTCGGAGTAAACGGAGTAATGATTCCCGAGTTGGTAGTATGGGTTACCCATTTGGCTGTTGTTCTCTCCAGAGCCGTAGTTGCTCCCTAGAGATGTTCCAAGCACCGTTGTGAACGCTTGTAGAGTGTGTTGCCTACATGTCAGTCGATATTGGACGCAAGAGAAAGGCTCCATATCCGAGCGCGAGATTGCTCAAGTTAAATGTGCTTTGGACGATGACGCTAAGAGGAGGATTGAGATTTGAGTTGGACGCGATGATCTATATCGTTGGTTGTCTCTAGAAGGCTGATCAGTGTCGCAGATGCTCTATGAAGAATAGTAATAGAGCGATCTAGCAGGTTGTTATTGCATTCGGTCCGTATCCGCGCTGCGAAGTTTAGTAACAGGTGTGATCAAGGACGATGCCCCTCAGCAGAGATCGATATGGTCAGTGTCCGTTGCCGAGTACTTTCGTGTGGAAGCCGCGATGCTTGGTTTTGTTGGAATTCCTTAGTGTCTACAAAAGATTGAAGAATCCTGAGAGATACTCGTTGTGATTGTCCTGAGTTGGACATTGAGACATTCCAGAGGTGAATGTCATGCGCCGAAGATGAAGCGGCATGAAGTAAGAGATGAAGACATGGTTTGGGTCCCGAGTTTGCACACAGTGATATCGTCAGGTAGACGTCGAAGGCAGAGTGATTCGTTATGACGCGACATGAACTGCGACCTCCCAGATGGGTTGTCGCTTATCCGCAGTTGGTCCCCAGCTACTTGGGACCCTGCTTTGATCACTCCAAGAAGGCAAGTTGCCGAGTGATGTTTGTTTTCTGGCTCCGAGGTGAGTTTCAGGTTTGTCGGCGTTCGAGTGCTCTAGCCGAGTTGATCCATGTTGTTCCACATGATGGTTCTGGGTCATTTTGAGCTCACAGATGGAAGACTCACGTTTCCGAAGGTTAGTAAGTTACGTGGTTGTCGCAGAACAGAGTTGAGCTTCAGTCAGTTGTGCGGGTTACCTCAGACATGATCTCAGATGGGAGATTGCTCTAGGGTGAAAGATCCTGAGCAGAATTGGATGTTAGTTTCCCAATTCCTTATCACTTGGTGGTTGGCGGTAGGGATAGAGTTCCCGCGCCTCGTTCTTTGTTTATATCGATGGAGTGTCTTTAGAAGACCACATCTCAGTGACCGGTTTGAGTTGGCTGCGTTTATTGAAGCTAGTTCAAGAGACAGAGAATGGCTACGCTTCAGTTCAAAGATGATTGCGACAGTATGAAGGTTGGTCTCCGCGAGTTTGATAGCAGTTGGACATGGCAAGCCAACGAGCTCAGGGCGATAGGTACAGTGACAGTATCTTGTTCCCAAGTTCCCCAAGTACTCAGGTTGGAGTAGGGATGTAGAGATGGAGAAACGCTTCAGTAGTCCGTCAGTTATATGTCACAGCTTTGTTCTCGACGCGGACGTCGAGCTTATCGAGTGTGGGAAGAGCTGTAAGTTGTGACGCAGATGTACGCAGGTTCCAGCATGGGTCATTACCACCAGAGTTTGGCAAGTACAGATGCCAATGTTAAGTCCTCGTCAGAGAAGAGGCATTGAGAAGTCCTCGTCAGAGAAGAGGCATTGAGAAGTCCTCGTCAGAGAAGAGGCATTGGGAAGTCCTCCTTAGAGAGTGAGGCAGATTGGAGTCCTCCGAAGTGGAGAGACCTTTGGGGACGCCGGAGTGGCGATCACCCTTCCTGCAGCCAAGTTAGGTGCAGATGCCATCTAGCGTTACATGAGTTAGATGATGGCCTACTACGAAGTGGTAGAGCAGAAACGCGGCTGCACAGATAGATGTCTCATGGGTTTTAGAAGTTCACACAGGACGCCTTTATGGCGGACCTCGATGGTTAGCTGGCGGTAGGGAATAGAGTACCCGCGCCTAGATAGGCTGCCTCGATGGTTTTGTTGGCGGTAGGGAACAGAGTACCCGCGCCTCGTTGAGAGTATGCTACCTTCTAGGAGCTACCCTCCCTCGCCCAAGTGAACAATGAGTACCAGTTCAGTTCTATACTGGTAAGGCTAGAGTGCCGCATCTTGATGTTGTACCCCCGATGGTCCGTAAGAAGGGCGGACAAGGTTGGAAGACCTTCGCGGAGTTGATTGAAGGGCAGTCAGGCAGTTCAGTGTGCGGCAGATGTTCCGTGCAGTTGGGGTGAGTTACCCCTTTGTTTTAGAAGACTTGCTCCTTACCACTCGCAGATGAAGAGTGAAGTTTGAAGCCGAGATTCACAGAAGATTGAACTCTCGAGCAGCGAAGGCATTGTGCGACTCGGAAGTGAGCGCACTTTTGGACGGGATTGGAGATATCCTCGTCGGGCTGTCCAGAGGAGACGCCCTTGGTTTGTCGAGAAGAGCGACATTCCACAGTGTCAGGGGAGAAGGCGCTTTGCAGCAGGATGCAGCGCATTTCAGAGGGCGCGATGCTAGAGTGCACCGCCCATACTATTTTTCAGAAGGTTTGAGACCAAGAGACAATACCCAGAGGAAAAGGCAGACTCCAGTCGTATGAAGGTTCGGTCACTACGCACTTCAGTGGGAATAGGCGAAGTTAAGGTTCAGTTCTGAAGACACAGTTGTCAGCATCGAGACTAGCAGTTGGGCTCAGTATCCGCTAGTACAGAAGAAGATATAGTACTCTGAACTAAGTGCGGGAGAGTTGCTGGTTTCTTGAGGATGCAGAAGATTGAATCCTTGCAGAGCCGTGTTGGCGATGGTCCTCGACGAGGACGTCGAGATTATTTTAAGTGCGGGAGGGTGTGACGACCTACCGAACGCCGGCCAAATCTACCCGAGCGTTTTGAGTTCTGTCCGAATGTATTTGTTCTCTATATCCTAATATAGCTCCACGCCAAGTTTCGTCGCAATCGGATTCAGTTAAGGGGGCGAAAAGGTCCAGTACGCTTCGTCTCATGTTTTAACGTTTTCTTTTGGAAGTTGACTATTTACTTAGTAGCTATATTAAGGAGGAACCTTGGTCCGATCCTCCCCATGACTAAAAGAGCTTTAATGCTTGGTCATCAAGGACCCCGGCTCATGGACTATCTACAAGGGATAGTTATGAGTTCTCCTAGGCCTAGGGTAGGCTAGGGGACATTGCCTCGCAATGCGGGCCGGTTTTCATTAGAGGGCTTCATATGGCGCCGCTATGCCCCGCGGGCTATCCGAGATGCACCGCCCCTTTCAGATGGACAGTATAATTAGTCCAGGCTCGTCGCCCCTTGAGATATGAGTCCCTAAGGTGGAAACCGGCATATTGAGCTACCCTGATCCGCTACAGGACAGGTGTGCTTCCGTATCTCGCGCGCGTCGTGAGAGATTACGCTGTAGGGATTATTGAGGGAACCTTCAGCGTTGTTGCCTTTACTGAATACATATTCAATGACCCCTCACGAGTATCCAGGATAATCCGGATGTCGCTCTAGCATCCGTGGTTGTATGCCACTGGCGCGCCGCGCCAGTGAAGATGGCTGGTACACGCCGACATCGCGTCCGTGTACGCCGCACGGTCCCTTATTCCGCTGCACTCCGGGCACTGTAGAGTCGGTCCCGGCTAGGGCCGTGTCAACAGTTGTTTGGACTGAATAATTACCAAGTGTGAAATAGATTGTCCTAGGAAATTGCACCAATGAATGTTCACCATACCCACGGCTACAACTTTTGTCCGAACTTTCGATTTTTTCCGATTTTCGATCTGATCTTTCCGATTTCCAAAAATCCGAATTCCGAATTCCGAATTTTTCCGTAAAAATTAGGATCATAATTGGATAGCTTTATGCAATTTTGAATTTTCCGATCCTATTATTCTGAATACCTTCTGATCTGATTATTCAAAATACCATCCGATCCAATTATTTTGAATACCCTCCGATCTGATTTAATCTGAAAAATATTTCGAATATCCCTTTGATACATTTTAATTCCGAATAATCCGAAATGAAAAATTAAACATTTGTTCTTAAGATTCATAACCTATGACACTCTCCACCGCCTCTTCTTCTCAATTCTTCAATGCCTCCATTCTCTACTGCCCTCCACTCCCTCTACTCTTAAGTTAAATCTCCACTGCCTCCACTCCCTCAACTCTTAAGTTAAATCTCCACTGCCTCCATTCTCCATTCTCCACTGCCTCGATTTGATTCGTAGCGAAGAAGAAAAGTTAAATCTTCTCTTTAGCTTTGATTTTGAATCTTCGATTCTTGGAGAAGTGAGAACTCTGTTATTATAGTTTGATTTGGAGAAGTAAGAACTCTGTTATTTTGAAATTTATTCTAGATTTTTTGGAATATCTGAATTTTCCAAAATAGTCAAAATTCCGAAATTTCCGAATTCCGATTCATTTTTACAGTTCTGAATTTTTTTTGGATCGGATCTAAATAGATTTTATAGTTTCGAAAAAAATCAAAAAAATTCCGACCCCTTCCATTTCCGATCCGATCCGATCATATCCGAAAACAGGCCTAACCATATCACATTGTTTTTAGTAGATTATGTCATTAATATTTTTGGAAAAGTAAATTCGTGTACACTAACCATTTCAAGAAGAACAGCCTGATGACGATATGTTTTCTTACTGCTATACTATCCCGCACAATATAGTAGTTACAGGAAAACAGTTTAGGTATAACTTATAGAACTCCATCATCTAGACTTGTAAATTCTTCAGTTTGTCTAGTATGCATTACATATATATAATTATGTACTAACAAATAAGTTGAAACTGGTAATCCATGTTCGCTTACAAACATTTATAAATGTACTATTTCTTAGCTCTTCTTGTTCAAGGCTATTATATTTAGTTATGATCATACTAGATAATGTTTATTGTATCTAAGAATTTATTGGATATCCATGTTCTGGTTGTGTTTATTCTAAGAACTTCTACTTTTGCTTAGTTCTGACTCTTATTTTTGCATCTTTCAACTTGCAAATTCTATGAGTGGAAAAAATGGAATTGCCATATTCATTTTAATTATGAAAATCCTTTGGTGATTACAGCTTTATAGATTATTACGGGTCTCTCGAGTTAAATTTAGACTATAAACTCAAAAATGGATCGAGCGCTCAAATTCTTGAGAGGTTGGTGGTTCAAATTCACGTAATGAGCCATTGCTATCTTTTTTGAATTATCAAGTCATTTTGCTTAATTGATTGAATAGGTTGGCATATAAAGTTTATTTCGTGTATGATACTATGTGAATTGTCGGAAAGAAACATGCTTATAATTTATATTATTTTCTGTATATTTTTGAAAGAAAAAAAAATTGAAATACTTTTTAAATTATTATTTATTATATGTTTTTGCCATGGATTCAGTAGTAGTTAAAGTAGGCTTTTGCCACAGATTTTTCAATGGCAAAAAATTTATTATTTGCCACGGATTTTGTTGTCCTCATTCTAGGGGAATAAACGAGGTGGGCCCAACATGTACCATGAAAAATACTGTGGAAATAAGAGCTTTTGCAACAACATCAACTACTATAAAAGTCATGGCAATTGAGAAATTTTTTGCCACGGTAATAACTTTTCCAAAGCTTTAGCCACACCATCTATGGGCACGACCCGTGCCACGATAAAAACTGTGCCAAAAACCTTTTTGACACAAATTTTTCTGTGGCTAATGCTCTTTATTCTTGTAGTGAAATAAAGACCACAATATCTAGTGGATTTGAATAGCTGTCTTGGCTAAGACCTTATTAAAGCGTACTTTAAAGTTAAGATCACAATTTTATAGGGTAAAATTGGTATTTTGCGCTTAATAGGATCTTATGAGCATAAAGTCATGAACAGAGTTCACTTGTAAGTAATGATTGGGAATCATGTATCTCATTGCGCAATATAAAATGAACCACAAGTAATGATTGGAAAATTATATACTTATATAAGATTTCATAAGTAATAAGATATGAACAAAGTTCACCTACAAGTAATGATTGGGATTCACTGACTTGAATATTATGAATTGCCTTTATACAATGAATCTTTATCAAGTACAGCTACTGGTATTGATCTACATACATAATTAATATTGGCGACACTAAAAACATTGAGTACCTCCAATATTGCAATTTCTATTTTCGGTACCGATAAACTTGACCTGTATGGATATTTAAATCCATCTGCTATTGCAAAATATGGAAAAGACTATTGTTAAGAACATTGAGTCTCTAAAATAACAAAGTAGGAACTTTGATTGTACCCTCGCCTCCATATTTAGGAAGACCTGATTATGGATTACCTCATACTATTATAATATTATATGGCTGCGACAAAAATTTTATTCTACAGTACAACTCCACTATAATCTCACATGGAGAAATAGTTGAGGTAAATAGAGATATTGAGAATATTCTATTACATTTTATTCGCTTCAAATATTACGCTTTTGTGGTAACATTTGGTAGATCACTGTATACGCAGACCTAATTTGAGTTTTCCTTATTTATGTGCAAAACAATGAGCTACAGGTTAGGAACCACAAGTTTATGCCTACTAAGAGTAAGCATGTGACAGGGTCGCACAATGTTGGGTTTAGTGATAGGAGAAGTTACAGACAGGGTCACAATTGTGGATTGACGAGGGGTGGTAAGAATAACAGGATTAAAATTCCAGCCATTAGTAACTTGAGGTAAGAGGAACAAGAGGTTTACCAATTGACCAAAATGGAATATGAAGCATTCTAAAATGGATACGAGATAGTCGGGCACGGAATTGCAAGGCACCCTAGACAATCTAAAGAGATCATCCCCAGATTTATAATGTGATCGCAGCCGACACAGGCCTCGCCATGGTAGAGTCTGTGGCCATAGATTTTTCCCATGATACCAATACAGCTTTGGATCAAGTTCTAAGAATGAACAATAGTAAGTTAATGAATGATGTCACCTAGAAAGTTTTGCCAAGTAGTAACTTTACTTATAACATAGTAGTATTTTTGGATTATTAATACTATCATTGACTAAGTTGGGAACTCTACACTGGTTAGTTTAATAGAATGCTCGTGACATGCACTGGTTTGGTATCCCATCTATGAGATTGGTCTTTGAACTTTTTTTGTGAATTTATTGTTTGGGGAGTAGTTAAATTTTATATATAATAGTTGATCTACTATATACAACCCCGCCTATGGATCTCTGCTCATTGAGCATTACCGATAATCGGATGAGTGGCGACACATGTCTAAGAGACATTAGTACCACGTACTTGATTCTTTTGAGATATGAACATATTTATTGTCTTTAACCTTGTGTATCGAGGATGTTACGAATATTATTGGCACAACCAACATGATAAAACGTACTGAAAGCGTCACGCTATTACTCCCTAACGGTACGATACAGGGTATCTAGTCCACTTTATATACTAGTAAATCTAGTCATATTTTACCGAGTTCAAGGAGATACATGATAATGCTTATCACATAATGACTATCAGAGAAAATGATAAATAAGATTCATTGTATTCCCTCTATGTCTAAAGGTTAGAACACGTTA
Organism: Kingdonia uniflora; assembly: GCA_014058105.1. Taxonomy (NCBI): domain Eukaryota; kingdom Viridiplantae; phylum Streptophyta; class Magnoliopsida; order Ranunculales; family Circaeasteraceae; genus Kingdonia; species Kingdonia uniflora. Next base: position 17,259 of record JACGCM010002363.1, on the reverse strand, counting down.
TTGGAGCAGTTTCAAATATACTCCTCAGGGCTAGGATAATGAGGAGGATTATCGGGTTTACATCTCAACTTTCCTTAAAAAGAGAGAAGATCCAACAAGTGTACGTATAATAATTGCTTTTTAAGGAAAGTCTATTATTTTATCCGTGTATGACCAATGTGGAGTGAGATCTCTAGCCTTTGCTCCAAACGCATCCATGGAGACATATGTAGACCTCTCTATTCACATAATAGGCACATCTTGGAGATGGTCTTATATTTTTCTATTAGTAAAATCTAGGAATAAAATGTTAACACGACTTCTCACTTAGATCATTCGATCATGGGCTCAGTTCCTGGATTAATCGATCAAATCGAGCAATGCGACTTAACGGGGGATTACAAGTTAGACTAACAGGCTTTTAATGATTATATTATCACTAAATAGGATAGATCATTGAGCATCATGAGTACCTCATACCATACCCTATTCGGGAGTGGCGGAGAACCTAGTCAAACAATTTAAGATAATCGTCAGGCCACTATTATTTTGATCACAGCTTTCGCCTCGTGTGTGGGATATGCATTTTTGCTTCCATAACACTGATTAGGGATCGTCCCATAGTAAGTCATTAAATTATTATTTTCCAAAAGCAACTAGTAACTAAGTCAGAGCCCGTTGTCACCCATCGACAAACATTTCGATGATCCGTACAGGTATCAATCACACCACCACAAAGTATAAAGATGAGACCCTTAACGTCGGCCTGGTATTATGTAGGTTATGATTCGTATTTAATACTAGATATTTAAAGCCCCACTGGTGATGTATATATACTAGAGGCAGATTGTCATTTTGATGAAACAATATTCCCAGTATTGGGGGGAAAATATGACAGTCAATACTGAGGATGTTTCCAAGATTAGTTGAAAAAGCCATCGTAACCAAGACTAGATGATATTGGGTGGAAATAAGCACTATTGAAGTACTGTAAGTGTATGTACCTGTAAGTAATGCACCTACACAGTTGAACGTTTTGAAAGAATTAGTACCGCAAACAAATCTAAGGCTTGTGCTTAGTGCGGAACACCATTGATAGAAAATATTATGAGCCTAGGAGCTACAAAATATGGGATAAATATGATTAATGGTATAGTCGGTTCATCGAGAATGGAACCACCCATCGACGAGGTAATAGTAGTTACGCGACCAGTTGATGCATTACGAGACAAGCCTGGGGTGGCACATATATATGATAATAAGAAGATATCAATCGATTAAACGTTTGTATAGCACAACATAGGATCGTTCAGTATAGATTTGTTGACGAGGTATTTATATTCGCTGCCGTGATCACCATCAAGGGTGAGGATTCATAGCCACCTATTATAAGCGATTGTATGTTGTTGTACATTGGACAAAGTGGGCGTCTGGAATCCAAGCAGAGCTTAGATTTTTAGCATAATGTTAAGTAATACTATAGAGCATGTCGGTAATAAATAGGAATGGTATGGAAACATAATTAACTTAAAGAGATAATTTGGTCAAGGCAAGATTAGTTGCCCAAGATTTCTTTAAGAGATCTGGCATTGATTGCAAACCTATTGTCTGATTATTGATGCTATAATGTTTCGGTACTGATTAGTCTGTCAAGTTGTAGAGGACAAGCTAGACATGTATCTAATATAAATACTACGTATTTATAGGGGAAACTAGATACGGATATCTACATGAAGCCACCTGGGAAAGTATATGCTTCTAGAAGCAATTAAGCACAACATATGAGGTGTATTCATAATAAAACTGGAAAAGTTATAGTTGACTTGAAATAATTAGGGCCTATGGGATATAGTAAGTTGACTAAATATTTGAAAATCGGGAACTTTGTAAATATCTTTATCTGTCCATGTGTTCTTATTTAGAACACATAAATTAACTTCAGTATTATTATAACATTGTACTAAATGATTTTGATATCATTAGAACTCCGGGAGAGATCGCGAGAGCCACTGAATACCTTAGGAAGGAATTCAAAATAAAAGACCTTGGGAAATCAAGTAGTGTCTCGATTTGCTGATCGAACATCTTGGTAGTTGCATACTCGTACACCAAACAATATATATTGGAAGAGTTATGTAATACTTCGGTATGGATGTAACACACAGTGCTAAGTTGTTTATTACGCGTCTAGTAGTTAAAGGTGGACAACGACATCTTCTACCATCTTAATGGGGGGAGAAACTCCTAGGGTCGTAACGCCATAACTAGGAGGTGTTTTGCTATAGTTAGTCGGGTATACTAGACCTGATGGCTCATTCGTAGTAAACTGTTTGGTTTGCCATAGTTTTGTTCCTACCCAAAGACACTGGAGTGAGATCAGGCACATTCTGGGGTATCTGATAGGTATAAAATACCGGGGTCTATTCTACTCGAAATGGTAAATGTAAAATTATAAGTTGCGTCGATACAGAATACTTGTTAGACCAACATTGAGGCCGTTGTCATATGGATTATATATTATCTACGAGGATACATAAAGATTCTTGGAGATCGATGAAGCAGACAGTGGTAGTTACATCTACCACTAGGCAAAATTGAGTAAAAAATGATCGGGCAGGTCAGTCGTTATTTTGCTAAAACGATATCCATTTTTGTCGAAAAAGCATCGTTCTTTTTGCAATAGTTTTATGTTATCGACTTGAAAAGCGTCATAAATTAACAACTAAGGGGCGGGTCGAAGCATCCGTCATATTTACTAAAATTTATGACCCTTTTAATAGTTGTTTTTTTGGTTGCAATAGAATGATACAATTCTTAGTCGTAACAACTGACGTATTTCATACTTTTTACGACTATAAAATTCGTTGCTCTATGCGTTGCTAACCTAAACGTCGAAAATAATAATTGTAATAGCCAATTTTTGAAATATATAGTGACACATTTATAAGTTGTTTTATACATCCTAAAAAATACATTACAAATAACAGTCACAATATCAGTCATAATAATTACATTTTAAAACATGGCAATTAGTCATTTTATATGTCACAAATATAAACATCCCAATTTTTGTTACATTAACAACCATTTTGTTTTAATATACAACAATCATATCAATCAGGTAATAATCACAATAGTTGTTATAAATTTTATTAACTAGAAGCAATTAATGTAAAAAATAACATATTTCAATACAAGAACAAGTTTTATTATAAATTAAAAGGTTATTGCCTAATATCAATGTCAAACTTTATTTCAAGAAATATGAAGATCCTTCCAACATTTAGTATCTTGTCTTTTACCCTAGATATCATTGGAGGTGTATTACTTATCAAGTAAAATATGAAGAGCCTTCCAACATTTGATGTCTGCATGAATCTGCTGAGATTGAAAAACTGCTTTATAGTGAGCCATCGTTGCTTTTTTTGAAGTTACCAAAAACTTACAAAGAGGAACAGACCTGGCAAAAACAACAACGTATCATAACCAAAATAGCAAAAATTGTATTTCGGCTTGTTTAAGCTGGGAATTCACAGGATGAGGCTAAAATACAAAAACAATTTAGATGAACTCTTTAACATGGTACAACTCCAATATCTAGTAAAGAATATATGGGACATCTAAAGTAAATAATGTACAGGATGGACTCAGTGTGCAAGCAACAAGAAGAAAAAACAAGAAAAAATTCATTCCTAATTTAAGTATAAAGTAAGTTTTCATAAAGTGGTTCAGTGAGTACCAAAACAAATTTGTAGAACAATTAAGTCTGTGCTTCCTACCTAGTTCGTAAAATTGTATAATTTCCCCCCTATGAATGTAATAAGTTTTATGACTATACACATAACACTAGAATCTAATCTTGCACAAATATAAACATGAATTTATACTCGGCAAGTACTTAAAGGGTTCAAAATGACGTACCGAAAATAGCAACAATAATTGGTATAATCCATTGACTTGGAAGGAGGACTTGCATATCAAACTGCAGGAAGCACAAGGATAAAACTCCATCAGATAAGTGCACTTCCTAAAATATATAATGAAAAATCCAAATATCGAAAGCAACGAATTTTACCTCATCTCTCTTGAGTAAACCAAGAGGTGGTAAAGGAGTTCCTTCCATTTTTCTTGGGCGATCCATCGTGCCCAAATCTGGAGCGTTCCATGGTAGGATTTCAACCTCTTCCCATATCTATACTCAAAAATCCTGGCAATCTTCTATTTCTACCTATTTGTTGCAAAATGTAACCTTTCGTTCCCCATATTTCATATCTAGAATCACTTCGACAGATCAACTTTTTTCCTAAAACCACATAATAAGTAGAAAAGTTCATATCGGTTTGGCAAGATGGTAGCTGGTCGTCATTCTGATAAAGGGGTTCTTTCTATCTAGCTGAATTTAAGAAGAATACTGGATCTCTAATATTCCCGCTGGTGAAATCTAATATCTTCTTAAGAAGCCAAAACACAGTTAGCAACCATATGGCTGCTGTCAAGATAGTTGTAGTCACCGTACATGGAAATACATCCATCACCCAACTCCACGAGGTCAGGAACAGGAGAGTCCGCCTACATATTCCGTGTTAGTTGAGGATCTTACATAGTAAAATTAGGGGTATAACCAGTCAGACTTTAGAGGGTTTTTTAATATAAATATAAACAATTATTAACTGGAGTTTCACATGCTAACCTTCATTAAACCAGATGTTTGCAATACATTCTGAGTGGCGCCGCTTTCTGAACTATCCAAAAATGGAAAACTATGTACAAACCCGCCCTCTGGGAACTTCACTTTATCTGTTCTAGAAGCATAACGACTATGTTCACCATCAATAAAGAAATCCCCATTCAAAATTTTATCCCAAAAGCAATCCCAAATGAAGACAAAAGATCATTCAATGCAGAGATATTTGCACCCCTGTAATTGGCGTCAACCAGCTCCTAGTGTTATCATCATAAAATCTCATTTTCACCATTGTATCCATATTGTACCATTCGGCAAACACCACCAAACCCAATCCAGCATTAAGTATATCATCTCTCAACTTTTCAATCTCTTCCTTGAAATACTCATCCTCGAGGTCCACCATCAAGAGTGTCCAATACTGCCGAACATCAAAGCATGTAAGAGGTGAACCAAGTGTTTCCACACAGTATCTCGAGTCTCTCAACATGTTAAGCATGACGTGAAAGTTTGTATGCAAGTAATCCCCATGCCAGTCAAGAATGTCATTGCGAACCTCTAAAGAGTCACGTGGTATATACCTTGGTGGATATTTGATACTGTGGTATTGATCCCAGAGTATACTTTTTGCTCTTGGCAGAGTTGGAACCACCTTTAGCTTCAATTGAAGGACACATGTAATTGTCCTCCGTTGGCCTTTCTCTCTGGGTGGTGGCAGGCTAAATATATTCACCGTCACATTGCCTTCAATCAATCCTGAAAACTGTGCACCTTCATCCTTGATTTGCATATGTAGTGCGAGATAACTAGTCCAAGGCCAGATGAACTTGGAGTAGGAGAAGTGAATGCTGAGAAGATTTTTCTCATCATTGTTAGGGTGCCATGTAGGCTGGCCTTTAACATAGCCAATGAGACCCATTCCATTGAGTATGCTGGCATTAAACATGACTGGCATTGCACTTGCATAGAGTGGCTGGCGGGAGATGGGTCAGGAATAAGGATGGTCTGTGTAGTCAAGAATACTGAGAAATATGTTTGCCCGTGGACGGTACTTTTTCAGAATCTCGTACGACTCTAAGCTTGCATTCATAAATGAATCAAAAGAAATGAAATAAGTTTTATTTTAGTAATATAGCTGAAATAGAAAGTTATTTCCATATAGGTCAGAGAACTTACAGGTCAACTCTACCCACACCCTGTTCATACATATTCGGACATGAAAGCTTTGCAACCCCCTCAACCAACGTTTGTTTCACGCTTGCCAGATTTAGAATATCCTTTCGCTTATTTTCGGGAATGACATTAACAAGCAAGCATACAACGCCTACAACTACTGGGACTTGCCACACTTGTTCCTGAGAGGCTTTTGCAACCTGTACTAATCTTTGATCTCATGATTTCTCCCCCATATGCAACAATATCAGGTTTCACGCGACCGTAGCTACATAGGCAAAACAATGCAATAACTATCAACACATACTTTACGTCTTAATTAAGAAATGGTGCCATGAGATCAACTTTACTAATAAGTTTTGATCAGTGCATCAAACTTTTCCATACTTATTGCTAAAAGGGCACCAAAGCCTAATGCTAACAAATGGCCAACAAGGAATGACGGGGAGCAGGTAAAAGGTAAGAGCAAAGTGTTTTTCTTACCCATGAGGCATTTCCCAAGTACTCATGCCGCGAGAAGAGAATAAAGCTATACGATCATTGTAATCAATGCCACCAACACCAATCACATCACTTTGATCCACTAGATTGTTTAGGGTTATATGTAAAGGTCTGTCATTTCCAATAGCCAAAACCATAATATTATTATTAGCTATAAGCTCCCAAACCTGGAAATAATTGAAGCCACCAGTCATCACAATTGTTTCATGTGGGGGTCATTGATAAAAAATTCAAAAGGAAATATGCAAATGATAAATCATGCATACACACACATAAGAATGTAATGATACTGGAACTACACTAATTAGAAGCAAAAAATTAAAGCAATAGTTGTAAACCAAATCCGCTTATCTTTTCTACGAATGGAAGATTCAAGTAATCAGGTCCACATCTATACTTAAATACAGCACATCCATGTGGATTGCCATAGCATAGTTAAATGCATCAAGGAACCATGACATGTAAGATACCTACAATAAGCTGAACAAAAACTCCTCATGATCTCGCCAATGAATATAATATCGCAAATCACACAAACGAAATAGTTTTATACAAAAAATTCGATATTTAGGAGATCACTAACCGCTGGAATTTAAAAGACATGATATCAAAAACAGGTGAGTAAAATAAAGGGCTACTGTTTAAGCAAGATGAGAGGATGTGTACAGGGTGTCCTAACTTGGCATTCTTTACAGAGAAGATTACCATGAACCCTGTGCAAGGATGACACACACAAATCGAGAAATGGTCCAAATATTTGATCGCCCTCAACGTCGAAGTAGGGATCGGATACGGCTTCATAAACTGATCCGTCTGATCGAAATTATCAATTCGATTCGCCTGTGGTTCAACGTAGAGAGATTGATGTTCAGTCGCCAGCGTCGTTAAAAGGCGAGGAGTATCGGCAACTGTTTCGTTTGCAATGGGATGAAATATTAGTTCATGATTACAATTGTGCATTCCAAGAAAGTATTCTTCTTCAGGGTCATATGTACTTGTTTGTTCATAATATATGTTTTTATTTAAACATATTTGGATTTGAGAAAAAGAAGATAATTCCCTTCGATGATGTCACAAGTGTATGTAAAGCGAAAGCAGCAGCAATCTTTCCCAATGCCATAGAAATCTCCACTGGCGAGAAAAAGCACTTCTTTGCATTTTTTTGTCACGGGATGAAGCTTTCCGGTTAATAGTTGAAGGATGGGAGTTACACCATAGCAACTGTGCTGAAGCCCGCATATATCGTGAGGATTCCAAGGCAAAGCTCCGAAGCCAAGAGGATGGACATATTGTATTCAAAAGACTTATGACTGTTAGTCAGCCATCTAATGATGCAGGTTCTGTGTAGACAGGAATAGAGGTGTTTATGTTTTCAAGGGAAACTAAAGCTTCTTTCAAATGGTGATGCGGACATTAGTTTATTAGTAGCAAGACTTCCACCAGCACAAGAAAATCGAGAAGAAGATGTAGAATGGGTTGTAACTACTGAGTATGTATCTTCGTCTGTAGAATCTTTGATGTGGAAGACGGAGGATGCTGAGTCCCCTAAAGTAGCTGGCTATTATACAAAGGATGTTGAATCAAAGTTTCCGATTTCGGTATAAGAGTTCTTTATTCGTTTTTGCTCTGATGATGCTGCCAAATTTATTGAAACATTTCATGAAAGATGTGGAGACAAAGAGTTTAGGTGCTCATCTTGGTATAAACATGAACAATTCGGACATGCTCGTGAATTGTCATTTTAGCATCCAATCAAAATATATTTTGGGGCGAAGTCTGGTCACTGTCTGTAGGTCTAAAATTTTCGAGTCTACAGAAGCAGTCATTTGGTTATCGAGACATCACAAGAGGTTAGTGAAGCACCTTACGGAGATTATTTCCACGTCGAGGGACTTTGGGATGTGGAGAATGACGGCGGTGAAATAAATAAATCATGCATTTTGAGGGTATATACTAATGTGGTATTTTTTAAGAAAACTATGTGGAAAGGGGAAATAGAACAGTCAACAGTTGAAGAATGCCAAGAAGCTTATGCGCATTGGCTAAACCATGTTAATGAATTGTTGAAGCAGAGGAGCCTCACGGAACTAGATGGTCCTACTGACATTATTCAAAATGATGAGGTTCAACCAGGAAGGCATGATAAAAGCAGTGTAGTTCCAGAAACAATATATGTCCCAAAGAATCTTAACTCACAGCTTGAATGTCAAGTGAAAGAGGGACTGGTCATGCAACATCAACTATGTATTTACTTAGAGAATCCTTGATGAGATTGTGCTTGTATTTAAAAGTCAAAATCACCTTCCTCAAATATTGTTCATGGTGTCTGTTTCTATCCTTCTATTGATGCAGCTGACCATAATTTTGCTATTAACTAGAGCCCCTCAAGTTCACCTTGTTTCTTAACTGGAGAACATAAATGGTATTGGAAATAACGTAAGAGGCAGAGCCGAAGATGTTGCCTGGTTGGAGAAACGGGTTCACCATCTCAAGGATGAAATGTTCATTGTCGAGGCACGACTGGAGAAGATGCAACATGACAACATGAGCATGCACTCCTAAAATCATATCTAAAGGGCCTTGAACTACTGAAATGACGGTGATGAGAACTGTGTATAGCTTCTGAAGAAAAGGAAAAGACCCTTATTTTTGCATTTCATGTGTAAATTAAAGAAACTCAATTGCAGGGGTCAATAGGATTATGTTACAGGTATGAGAAACTTCTTATAGATTCAATGAATAAATGTAGTGATTTTTCTCCAAAACAAAAAATAAAAATAAATAAAAATAAAATTGACTTCTATATGGAAATAATATGAAGCCTGGATATTTTAATTAGAAAATTTATCTTGCCCAAGGTCTTTAAATTTGCGAATTCGAAAAGTGACATGTTCGGCACTTACTTTTTCTGTCGGTTTTCATTTTTTTTAAAAAGAAAAAAAGGAGAGTCACTCCCCCCCCCCCCCAAGAGGTTAACGAGAAAGAGGGCAGGGATTCCGTCTCCTTAATCATATGGTATTTTAACAGGGCAATCTACCGATAAAATTAAAACCAATTTTAGCATGTAGAAACACAAAATACTAAAGGAAAGAGATAGGAGGGCCACCAGTATGGACAACAAGAACTATGTCATCTTCTCTTCTCAATAGGATTCATAGAAACAATCATATGCTTTATGTAATCTAATTTCAATGTTTTATGCATAAACAAAAGGCCCACAGATATACTCACCCTTTCCCAGCCTCTAGATAAATGTTCAAAAGCTGAGTCTTCAATAGATCCTGAAGTTAAGCAATACAATCAAGTAAGCTCATTGAGGAGACACTACAACCAACGACCTAGAGTAGTGAGAGAAAAACCTTGGTTTTCCCTGATATCTAAGGAAAAGGTTGATGAAGAACTCTGTTCTGCACTTTCATTGTCAGAAATTACATCGACTAGATCATTCTGCAAATATTCCAGAAATCAAACAGAGTACACAATCTGAAATTATTTTATACTAATACTGCCCGTGGCTCGCCACGTTAAATGCGCCGACGCGCCTTCGGCACAACAAAATTCTCCTTCAATGTACCTTCAGCACTTAAACTATGAAACTTACAAGCCAAGTACAGACCCTGTCTAGGCAAGAACATTGACGCGACACGCCTTCGATGCTACCTGTATTGTATGATGCTTGCCTTCGACACTACATACATATATATATTTTTTACAAAAATCATGCACTAAATACTACAAAATCCAACACATTAACAAAAAAATGTGTAACTTAAGCATTATTCAAACCAAATTGTGTTTTTTTTAAACTGTAGCTAGGCCACTATATAACTAAGATGGCGTGTGCCTTCGACACTACTATCCTGTCATTGTCGCGGATTATAACCTCATTCATTATGATGGGTGCCATCAGTCCCTTCACCATATATCACTGTGACAAAAATCATTTAGTACCTTTTCCATCAATTTATTTGTTTGCCAATAAAATACTCCCTATTTTAGCAACACAGTCATAGCTTGTTTCCCCCTTATTAATTTTCCAAAATCTCCTTTGGAATATGAGTGCCCAGACTCCCAAAAACCTTTAGACAGTCGGGCAATAATATCCAAAAAAACTCTATTCGCTTCCCTAATCGACGATAACAACAACCGTCGGCCAAAATACCATCAAAAAAAATAAACAATCATCAATGCCAAATGAACAAACAGAGGTTAGCTGAATATTACCCAATCAAACAAATAATTCATAAAAACCCTAAACCATCATCAAGTAATCTTACCCAGTCAAACCCTAAGCCATCATCAAACCACCAATCATTCCTAAAAAATCATAAATGAGAACCCTAAATTAACCAATTAACAGAGATCTTCTGGACAAAATGATTATAATTAATCCATCAAAATTAAACACTTGACAAACTTGAAAATGATGCTCTCGAAATCGAATCAAAGACTATCGCCGTTGTTGAGGAACGACAAATCTCAAAATCGCAAAAATCAAAAATAAATAGCCTCTTTGAATTACAGTAGAATCTCAAAAATAAAAATGTTTAATTGAGAGAGAGAGATAGACGGGAAATAGAGAGCATGGAGACGGAGAGATGTTTCAAAGAGACGTGATGAGAGAAAAGAGTCGGGATGATTTGATAAGAGAGGTGGGTGCTAAGAATAAATTTCCTAAAGTACCCTTTAGTTGTTTTGTCCTACTCATAGTTAAATAGATCTCGGCTATTCATCGAGCTCTATTTACCCAATCTACACAAATAAATACAAGTAGAGATAAATAGAGCTATAACGAGAAGAAAAGGTAATTATATCAGACGAAAGGTCTGGATTGGCATAACTTAATTCTTTGCTCTGAGTTGAAGGTACTCCAAGACTTAAAGCATCCATTGCAAGTGAGTTTACTATCAAACATTCACTAAGATACAGAGATTAGGGATATAGATTGTGGTATTGTTGTTGGAGAGGCAAAATCGATCGGGATTAGGGATTTTTAGGCGCTGAATTTGGCAGAGATAAGTTGATACAGAGATTAGGGGATATAGATTTGAAGTTAGCTAGAGATTTCCAAATTTCAGAGTGTGGAAGAAAGAGAGATAGGGCGTCGTGGGATTATGGTTTTCTTTTTGTGATATGGAACTCTTCTATTTTCTTTTTCATAAAGATGGATTAGAGTAGTTTTAGCTTAATTAATCAAAACGACTATATAAACCGTCTAAATTAGATTTGTTTTCTAACGAAATACATAGTCGTATTTTTATTACGCAAATAAGAGGAAATAAAAAATAAACGATGGTGGTAATAAGATTACGACTGTTAAAAAGGATGTCAAAAGTTTTCAACACACCTGCCCGGTCATAAATGCATATCCAAAAGTGTTAATATTTACTCTTTTTAGCCTAGTGTACGAACCACAAGAAGATTCTTGCACTTTATGAAGTTTACAGAGAATGATGGTTAAGATTCAAGATACATCAGATCAACTGAAGATTGTGTCATGATTATATCCAAGATAAAGTATCAACTATGTATGAAGACAACTTGGCTTTCATCATTCAAGTCAATGACGATTTTATCAATGGTGACAAAACAAAGCACATTTCACATAAGCCATTCTATCCTTATGAATTATAAAAGGCGAATGAGATTGACGTTATTCAAGATATTTCATATGACAATTTTACAAACCTATTCACGAAAACTCTTATACCACTTACGTTCAAGCAGTTGGTACACAGAATCAGCATACAAAAGTTTTATTTATCAATATTTCAGGGAAGTACATCTCGGGGTAGATCGACGTCAGAGGGAGTAGTCCTAACCTGACGTGAACACATGCGTGTTGTACTCGTTTTCCTGATAGTGCAATTTCCTATGAGGTTTTACTGACTAAAGGTTTTGATGAGGCAATGCATACTTGTCCACAACCCATACTGGGCATAGGATTGCACTCTTTCCTTGCATAGCCTTTTGCCCAAGAGGGTTTTACTAGGTAGAGGTTTTGATTAGGTAAGTCATCCTGATATGAAATACCCCAAGGGGGAGTATTAGGAGTTGAGTCCGGCCCAAGGTGGGAAACCAACTGGGTTAGGGTGTCTTACTGGACTCCTAACAAGCCCATAGACCATTAGGTTTATGGGAAGAGTTTGAGTTGTTATAAATAACCAAAAATGGCTATCTTCTTATAATTTTAAACTCTGGGAATAGAAAGTTTCAACCTATCAATAATATTTTACTCTTCTCTCTATCAATATTATGATTAAATGATATAATAGGATATTATCCAACAATTTATACTAGGTATCCCATATTGGTACAACACAAATATTAATAAGAATTCATATGGGTATGTTTATACATTACAAATTCCAATATGGATCATAACTAAATTTGACTCACCCACTTTGATAATAAACCCTTTTTTTCTCATAGTTTAGCATCGAGGTTGTCGTTTTACGTCAAATAAAACTCGTAATTCTTAATTTTCATACATTTTTTCATATCATTTTATTTTGACATATATAACTCCTAAAATTTTCAACGATAAAAAGCTATATGGTGTATGAAATTTTGAAATGCAAACAATTTTTTTTTCAAAAATTACAAACAAAATAGAAATTGAGAAATAATAATGTTTTTTTTATATTCAGGTGGAGCTAAGTGCGATCATAAAATCATTGCCCCCACATGCTCTTCGAGCATTAAAGATGCTTCTGAAGGCCAAAATTATCTCGATGATGTTCTTTCTATGTTCTTGATCTAGATGGCCAAATTTAGAACAATCTAGCGACCCACATTTGGCAAAAATAATATTCTCATGCTTATGTTTAAACCTAAAACTTCTAGGGCAAGGTTTTACATCATAACTGCTGGACCAAGCCCTTTAGTTGAATATGTGTGCTAGCGTATTTGTTAAAATTATGTCGGTAAATGCAACAGTAAAGACTCTACCGCCGCTGTATTAAAGATCCCATGCACTAAGAAGAGTTATTTAAGCATCTGGGGGTTCTTTCTTCCGAAAAGTGATAAAAAGCTCCTCTTAAGGTTTTTCTTTTCCTTTTTGATGGTGTTACATGTATTTATTTTTACATTTATTTTCCATATCTCAGCATTAACTTATTTTAGAGTCTAGATTATGGGTAACATGACCATGATTTTAAGAAAGGGATAAATAAAATTAAATATTAAGTGTACGGATAGGGACTTGTATAAAGGGGCGAAGCCAAGATTTTAAATATGGGGGGGGCAAAGGCAGGGCTGGTCCTGTAGTTTTGGAGGCCCTAGACGGAACCCAAAAAATGGGTCCCCCCTAATTTTTTTTTCTTGGGGACATAAAAGACTAATCAAAAATACATATATCAGAAACTTGTAAATGCAGAAATAACCTAAAACTCTCATAGAGTTCAATATCAGATCAAGACCAAAAAATCTTTGTTTTTCTTCTTCCAAACATTTCAAACATTCAAAACTTTTAGCTTAAGACCTGTTATTCATTCAAGACTAAAAACATGAGAACTTTTTTCAAAGTACAAGTCCCTCCTTTATCCCCTGTGGATTGACTTCAGTGTAGAAAGCATCTCAGGTGCACCACCCAAACCAATCTAAAGTTACAGGCATCTAAAAATTAAATCACAAAAATGTTTCTTTAGCAAATAATTTATTAGTCGTCTCAAGATAAACATTTTTACACACAAATATTTATGTATGTTTGCAAATATAAATTCAAGTAGTCTACTTGGGTTTATGCTAGCCTTCTTGTTATCAATGTAACTGAAAGATCCTTTATGCTTCTCCAATATTCTGTATCTAATGCAGAATTAAATAAGAAAAGATTATATAAAACTTCAGAGGTACAAAAAACAAAGAATAAATAAAGTTATAGTTGTCAACGCACATACTTGATAGATTCTCTCATGAGCTCAAAAGGGTTTTCACCTGAATTAATGAAAACAGCTTCCAGAGCTTGCGAAGTTGCGATGATTCAACATTAGGGCCCCCTATAGCAACAAATCATTGATAACATAATCAAAGCCGATTAGGAAAGAGGCCAACATTAGGGTACCTCATTTTGTTCATATCAATCCCTCTTTTTGTTCTTTGTTTCATTTCTTTTATTGGGCTGAGAGTCGAGAGAGTCAGAGAGATGGAGAATTGGAGATTAAATATTTAGATTTAAAGAGAGAGAGCTGTAACAAAAGCCTTGATTGAGAATGAGATTATAAGAGAGAGAGGCTCATAAGGCTTTATTTTGGAGGCCCAAAACATACCAAGCTAACAATATTAGGAGGCCCCTAATTTTCATCAAAATTGGAGGCCCCAGACGACCGTCTCATGGGTCTATACCCAGGGCCGGGCCTGGGCAAAGGTAGGATGAGATCTTCCTGGGCAAATTTAGACATATTTTAGGAATTTTAAAATTATAAAGATACTAATTATAGTATTAGACATAACCCCACGTTGATCTACAAGAGTATTAAGTTTTCTTATAGTAGAAGTAAGAAAATTATTAGACATAACCCCACATTTCTTGCGTCTTCATAAGATCATAATCACACTTTTTGGATAATACAATTTAACAAAATATTACAAAAACATATTGACTTTTTGTAAAAAAAAAGAACATCAGAGTTCTTGGTTAGAGCAACAAAAAAAAAACAATAATAAACATGGTGGCAACATGAATTAAACTCTAGTCAATGGGATTAGATCCTGGTACTTCCCCAACTAGGCTAACCCCTTTAATAATGATAGATAAACAACAATAATAATATGTTTAGTACATTTTAATTTTTTAATTATTTTTTTTACTCTATACGAGAAGGTTTTTAAGAAAAATTCTTGAGAGGGCGGTCCCCCCTAAATCCACCCTTGCTTGTATACATAACATTTAATTTTTTGATTTAAAATGGAAACAAATAATTGATGGATATTAATTTGGCAAAAAACAAAAACTATAATTTTACTTTTCATTTTCACTAGTTAAGGTTTATTGGCCAATTACCAAAAAAGAACAAGTACCAATTCGATTTAAAATTCAAAAACCTTATTGAAACCTAATTATCAGTGTGATAGAAAATGTCATAGTATCCCATCTTCTTTTTTTAGTTAAATGTTGTAATGGCAAAATTTCGTAGTAGCTCAAAATAGCTTAAAATTAGCTCTTACACCAAATGTACCTGTGACAAGAATTAATATACTCAATATATAAATAACATAGGTGATTAGCGTGAAAACCTTTAATAAGTAAAAACCACGACCTCGGCTTGTGCATTTAGTAACTGTAACTTTTATTGCTTGAGGCTGATTTTGATAACAAGTGATCTCTTGAGCTAGAAATGCTTAATCTTGGAATCTTAAATTCTCAATCCTTTCGCCTCTGGAACTTATCCTTTTTATAGACCTTACTTTCAGTTCGTTATCGTGTATAAGCACGTTCTCCTAAAAATGGGGAAAGTGGTAGTTGAATGTGTAACTGCTAGTTCGTAGGAGAAAGATGTCTTTAACTTGTTCATACTTTTTGTAGTGTCAATTCATGCTCTTTATCAGTTCGTGGTTCAGGTGTCTTTACTGATTGTATATATTATGCATATAATGCATGAGTCAAGAATTGAGATAGTTCGAGTTTGGAATAGGTTGAGGGGCAGTTCCCTACAATCGTACCCTCACAACTGAAGGCATTGGTGGCTTTAGTTGAGAAACGTATGTTAAAAGTTTTTCTGTTTAGAATTGGGAAAGGTATACTGATGAATTGGACTGGTTTGGGACTTGTCACTTCTATGTTGAAGACTGTATTTGGCATTTATTATGGTAGAAAGGATTAATGTATTTAACTTTTAGATTTCCCAGTAATTGCTAGTTTTGAATGATGACTGCTTTGGAACTCCTTCCTTGCATTGAATGTGGCTCTGCTATAAATATTATTGATATGGTATCATTTGTCATCCTTGTGAAAATACTCTATCTCTGGAAATATCTTGTAGCTCTTCTTGTCTTGAGAATGGTGATGACTATGGGCCAAGTATACGAAGCTAGGGTACTTGTTGAAGTACAAAAGCTTCAATTACGGTACTTTGGCAACCAACCTTTGGATTTGCCCATTCCCATATCTGTGCTGCGACCGTATCATGGGATGACGGATGAGGAAGCAGCGGAGGCTGAGAATAACTACTATCAAATGTGGTAGTTCCACCAAATGTATGATTCTCTTAGGTGAGCAGCGCCGGGTATGTCTTTGTCTGCTTGTAGATGATATAATTGAAGAGGCAGATGAGGAAGCCGATGAACGTACCAGGAAGTACTGCCGTTATCTTGCGAGGGATTGGGCTGTGAAATAGAGGAGTCATTCTTTATCTGCCTTTCTGAGGTGGTAGAGGTTACGGAGGAAGAGACGGTGGTGGTGGTTTTAGATTGGAAATATATTTCTAGTCTTCAGATTGGAAATATGACTCTGTTACAACCAACCGCCTCTTCTTGAAGAAGTGTTTCATGCTGGAGGAGTTGATGTACCCGAATACGAAGTATAGAAAAAACTGATATGCATTGTAACATGTAAATCGATTTGTAGGAAGTGGCAAAACTGTATCAAATCTGAAACATCCATTTTGAAGTTTATACCATTTAGTATCTAGAGTAGGTGTCAGCACTATCTCATGGTATTCGGCTTCAGTGAGTGCACGTGGAGCGACTACAGCTAGACTGACACTGAACAGGTAAGTAGGTTTCTAACTTCTTGTTCTAGAATATTAAGCCCATCGTATTTACAGATATTGGAAAAAGAATAAGCATGTCTTTTTAAGAAAACAGATATTTATTCGAACAGGACTATTCGAACACTTTCCCTCGGCATTTTTTTATTCAAATAGATTCCTTTTCTATTCGAATATTTTTGGGAATATGTCTATTTGAATAGATTTTATGTTGTT
>JACGCM010000030.1:0-19940 GCA_014058105.1 Kingdonia uniflora | reverse complement strand
TTACTAAACCATGGTCTGGTTGATAAGTATGGATTATGTGTTTCTTCTCCATTTCATAACCTATCTTGTTATGGTTTAACAAGATGGTTACATAGATTCATTATTCCTCTTATCCTAGCTATGGTCAAGCATAAGATGAAGCAATACGAATATGCAATATTCTGGGATAAAGAGAAAGTAATTACTCTAACTAAGCTACACAATCTATACTAAGGCTATATTGGGTAGAGCTTCCTCTAGCCTTGGCTAAGAAGATTAGCACACTCATCCCTTTGATCATTGCCATACTACTACTACTATTATAAAGTAAAAAGACAAGAACAAGATAAGACAAACCTTTATTATTTATTAAACTTTGATTTACACTCTCCAAGATGCTCCTCCATGGTGTAATTCCCCTCCTATTTATTGAGTATAGGAAGGGTTACTAATATCACCATTAATATAAAATCCCCTAAACAATGCCTGAAATCATGCATAGATATTATAACTCATGAAAATAATATCTATATCAAATTATCTTCAATGGGCTTCTATGTATGGGCCTTTGGTTGACAACTTCAAATGAGAATCATTGTTGGAGTACATCACCCTTGTTCTTCGTTAAAAACTGGAAAAATATACAACTTGTTTATCATGTGACCGATTTCTGTAAATATAAACAAAAATACTATTAGTATCACATTTATTTAATAAATTACTAGGAAGATATAAATTTAGGAGTTGTACACGTAAATATTATGTGTCTATATAATACCCCTGAACTTATATTTTGCTAGTCCTCGAGCAAAAGTATACAAAAACTATTTTCGCATGTCACGCGGTTGTATTTAGCGTATGCAACAAGCCGTTAAACCCCCAGATTTAGCCTGGTGGACGAGTTTTGTCTCGTAAGGGTTTGCAGTGACTATACCCATAAAAGTCAATAATGACATTTTCAATTCTAGAATACATATGACTCATTTCATGTGAACTTATCCTTACTTACTTGTGACAAAAATATACCAATGAAAAAATCATTAAACTTGCCATTCTCCCAAGTATATCAAAGAATATTTTAAGCTTATCCGAAACTAGAGGTACTACCTCAAGATTAGAAAGAGATTCAAGTATTTTTCTATAGCTATATTTGAGTGTACAATAAAAATAGTTTTTTCGCCTAATGCATTTTCTAGAATAATTTACTCAGTTTTAGGTAGTCTTGTTCTCACTAGAATAAATTCAAGGGTCAGCTCGACAAGTGCCTTAGTCAACTCGTCTTCCTAGAATTTTTCTTTTCTTTTGTAAGCCTTTTCTTTTGAGTACTTTATTTCTTAGTGAAGCCTCTGTAACAAGGAGTTTTCGGTCGACAATCCTCACCAGTTGGCTAAGGTTGCCAGGGCGTGGTCCCCTATCATGACCTAGACTCAGGATTCTCACAAATAATATTTTCTTGTACCCCTTTCACAAAATTCATGGTCAAACTCGAGATTGGTGATAATTTTTCCTCTTTCAGTTCTTAATCATGCGAGTAGCCTTGCAGCATGAAAGATTTTAGAACACATTTTGGCTTATTATTTATTTTTAGGAATGAACTTATTCTTATGCAGTTGTCTCCCTTGTAGCAAACTATTCCTAACATAAATGCTAAATGTCCCTTATACTGAGCAAAAATCTGTTGAAGGTATTAATTGCAAACCTACAGTGAAGTGCACGTTTTCAAAATATGCCAACTTAAGTTGAATTAGTCGCTAATAAAAAGATAATAAATCTATGTTAAGATATTCCAAAATATTCTAGAGTATACTTGGTACAATTTCAAATTTTAGGCTTTTTTATAATATTTATGTCAAGGTAAAATCAGTTTAAGTGTTTGGAAATTCGTAAAAAATATATCATAAATTATTAAAGTACCCCCAAACTTAAATGAAACATTGCCCTCAATGTTTCAGAGCATAAAAAAGTGAAGGAATAAAAACAAGAATTTCTCACCTGAATCCGTCATGGGTTGCCTCCCAATAAGTGCTTAGTTTACTGTCTTCAGCCAGACGAATGTACCCCAAACTTAAAATTTTCAATATGACTGGAAGGGTACGAAGTTGAAAAGGTGATGTACTATCCTGGTTGAAAATTCTCTTTCAAAAACTAGATAACTATGAATTGTGATCCTTAATATTACCCTTAATTGGGCAGATATATTCTGTAAAAACCAGAGAGAGTTTAAAACTAATTCTCTATGAAAAAGATTTTTTCTAAAAACTTTGCCTATCATTTGATGATTCCAAGTTGAAATCTTAGACAAATCAAGAAAAACCATTTTCTCCAAGATAAAGCAAATGCATACCCCGGGAACATATTTTCATTTAGAATTTTCAATACAATCATATGATTTTTACATGTTGCGGTAAATAAGAAGATTGGTATACAAATATTTATCCCCAAAAATGTACTAGATTCAAAACTCGATTTTCCTGGAAAGATATTTTCTTTGAAAATTTTCAAAACCCCCATGTTATCGTTGATATTCCAAAAAATATGATAGGTGGTTCTGACAAAGAAAGTCCGTGAGGCATCCCAAAAATTATAATTTTTCAAAAAGATGTTTTCTTTTAGTAGAAGAAAAACTATATAACATATTTGTGGATGTGGGGATCGGGGAACAATTGACTCTAACAAACATTTAAAATTTATGTGCCTAAAATCACAACTTATCTCAATGGACTCATCCTGACCATTGACGTGAATATTCATTGGCTTAGGGACATGGCCAAGCTGAAACATATTTTTAGATGCTAATGATTGTACCATTTCACAAATCTCAGGATCATTCGAGTCCTCAAAATAATTTAAACATTCATTAATAGAAATACAACAAAAATGATCTATGTACAAGTCCTCAAAATCATTTATGGTCATTGTACACCCATTAGGCTCGTGAAATGGAGATGTAGGCATAGGTATAGGTATGGTTGGTAAATGAGTAACCAAAGCAGAATCAGCCCCCAATAATAGTGGTATATCCTGTAAAGAAGGGTCGTCTACCCACTGGTTTTCAACATTATAATTTGTGTCTGGTGGACGCGGCTCAAGGCATGGCTGAGGTGACTTATAAGGAGATTGAGAAGGAAATGACAAGTTAATAACATCTGCAACAGGTTCGGCAATTTTTAATTTTTTAACTTTGGTACAAATATCGTTATCTACAAATTCCTCGCAAATTATCGTATAATGAGATGGTGATTCCATATATTCATATTTTATCTCGTCATCATCATCGTCAGAAAAATCATTAGAGAAGAGGGAATAATATTCAGTCTCGGTCATAGTTTCCTCGAAACAATTTATTGGGTTAACAAATAAAATGATGGATGGTGACATCGATGGTTGAATTTGGAGGGCTTCTTCAAGATCTTCTTGTGACATAGGATCGCCGACCTTAAAATATTCATCTTCTAAATCTGTCTCACAATATGGTATCCATTCACCCCACGGAGAAAACATTCCTTGATTACGCCTGAATTCATCCATTTCTAAATTTCAAGGGGATTTAACTTCAGATTGTTCTTCTTTATTGCTTAGAAGTTTTTCATGCTCTATTTCACTCCACATAGTTGACAACTGAGTTATCTGAGTCTCTAATCTAGAGATAGATTGGGTCGTAGAAGTTTTATTCACCAATGTCTATTATTAGAATTGCATCATTTGTTGCTGAAATTGTACTAATTGCTACATGAAGAGAGCAAGGGTATCGTCTAAAGAAGGTTTGGGTAGATCAGGTGGGAACTGATTCGATGACTGGACGGACTGATGGGCATGCATATATGAATAAGATTGAAAAGATTCCACGTATTGAGAATTTTGGTAATCCTATAATTGAAAATGATTTTGAGGTTGTTGCGGGATGTCGAATTGTAAGCTGTAAGTATTCCAATGTTCTTGCATGTATGACATTTTAAAATAAAAGCAACACCCAATGCAAAAATGACCAATCAAGCCTAAACTCTAGTACATCAATATTTTTTAGAAGTAATAATTAGGTCTCCCCTATTTCTTCTATGTTCAAAATGGTAGGATGGCAAAGGCTTTGGTTCATATACTCCCCTGCGTCACTATGCGTACCAGCTTAAAGTAGATATTTAGTCCTCACCCCGAGCGAGTCGCCTTATCGTACGTCAGCACTCTAAACGGTGACGTCGCAAACCTACAACCAGTATTTACGGCGCTAGGCAAGGGCCGTATCCTATGAACCCGTGTTTATACCCCGGTCTGGTACACCTATCCGTTAGGTGATGAAATCTCACAGAAATCATCCTACTCTTTTTTATTAAAAGTTATTTTGAGGTTCAGGACGTTCAATTTTCGTGTAATACGAATTTCTTCATATCTCTGATGGGTGGTCCCACTTGTTGGAGAGCTTCTTGTGTGATGAAATCCCGCTAGTCTCTAACAGTTTTTACCTTTACTAATGTCGGAATGAAAAAAAATATTAAACACAACAATAGGTCAATCCAACCACATCAATTTTTTTATTAGAGCAGCGTGTATTTGCACAGTCCACACGACTTTATATGTCCTAGTGTCGGGGTGGAGCGGATATGTACCCCTTCTAGATGTCAAGTTTAAAGGAGTACCAACCTACGGGAAGTGTTTCCCGGTGTAGCTGTGGCCGCCCCTTCACTTAGGGAGCGAAAGAAAGAAGTACCCCTTCACTTAGGGGGAACAAGAAGGATGGATTTGATGATGCTTTTAGCTTTACGTATTGTCCGTCACGTTTCCAACTTTGTAACTATCCTGCAAAACAAGAGAAAAAAGATTAGTGAACTTGCGACAATAATATTAATTCAATTTCCAAGTTTATTGTAGTCTATGATATCCTGATTTTCAAATCCGCATATCTTTCAGCTCGGTTGAGAGAGAATATTAAATAATATCTATTTAGAAAGATAATTCAGAAAGAAAAGAAATTCAAGAAAGAAGGAAAAGAGAGTTTGAGCTAGACTTCACGAAAAAAATTCAAGAAAGAAATTCAAGAAAGAAGCAAATGTTTTCCCATATTGTGAAGTATAGATGATCAAAAATGGTAAATCATTCAGGAACAGACTTCATAGCTACTGTAGCGCCAGGAGAGTTTGAGCCAATAAATCAATCACTTTGTTTTTGGATCTAAAAAAAGAAGGAAAAGAAAAAGAAAAAAACAAAAAACAAGAAAGAAAAATTGGCTTAAAATAAAACAACTAAAAAATGAAACGCAACTTTACAAGTCCCCGACAACGGCGCCAAAAACTTGATCGATTATAAACTGACGTCTTAAAAGACCCGCAAGCGCACGGTGTACCGTTGAGTACAAAGGTAAGCAGGGTCGTATCCCAATAGACTTGTGGTGCAAATTATACTTCGAGCTACTAGTTTTATCCAATAACAACGAATTTGTGTAGGTTTTGAAATTAAAAGAAGAACGAAACAAATTACAAGATAAATTGCAGTGGAAACCAAGGCATCAATTCCACTCCACCCTTTGCAACCATTTAGATAGCATATATAATTAAAGTAAATTACAAGTTCCCGTATCGCATATCCTTGGTCGGGCATATGCAATGCATCAAAAAATACAAGAGATTTAGTAATTGGGAACTACCCATAAACCAACTTACTCAACCATGGTCCGGTTGATAAGTATGGATTATGTTATCTTCTCCATGTTCATAACCTATCTTGTTATGGTCTAACAAGATGGTTACATAGATTCATTATTCCTCCTAATCCTAGCTATGGTCAAGCATAAGATGAAGGAATGCGAATATGCAATATTCTGGGATAAAGAGAAAGTAATTACTCTAACTAAGCTACACAATCTATACTAAGGCTATATTGGGGTGGAGCTTCCTCTAGCCTTGGCTAAGAAGATTAGCTACTCATCCCTTTGATCATTGCCATACTACTATTACTATGATAAAAGTAAAAAAACAAGAACAAAAGAGGAACAAAAACTTTATTGCTTATTGAACTTTGATTTACACTCTCCAAGATGTTCCTCCATGGGTGAAATTCCCCTCCTATTTATAGAGTATAGGAAGGGTTACTAAATATCACCATTAATATAAAATCCCCTAAACAATGCCTAAAATCATGTATAGATATTATAACTCGTTAAAATAGTATCTATATCTAATTCTCTTCAATGGGCTTCTATGTATGGGCCTTTTGTTGACAACTTCAAATGAGAATCATTATTGGAGTGCATCACCCTTGTTCTTCATTAAAAACTCGAAAAATGTACAACTTCTTTATCATCTGACCGATTTCTATAAATACAAACAAAAGCACTATTAATCACATTTATTTAATAAATGACTAGGAAGATATAAATTTAGGAGTTATATACGTAAATATTACGTGTTACATGTCATCAACTTCTGAAAAGTCACCACCTCCGTAAACATATCTGCCGAATTTACATCAGTATGAATCTTCACAAGCTTCAACACACCGTCCTCGAGGACTGATCGAATATAATGATACTGAATATCAATATGCTTGGTCCTAGAGTAAAAAGCCAAATTCTTCACTAAGTGTATAGTGCTTTGACTATCACTATACAACTTAGGTAAAAGTTATTCTCTACCAAGCTCTTTCATCAACCTTTTAAGCCAAACCATATCCTTGCATACTTCCGTAGCCGCAACATATTCTACCTCTGCCGTAAACAAAGTTACAATCTTTTGTAGCCTAAAAACTCATGTAACCGTATCCCTTCCCAATGTAAATGTGAAACCACTAGTGTTATTCCGCCTATCAATGTCACCCGCCATATTAGAATCAACGAAACCCTGTAAGCATATCTAAGTACCCCCATAACATAATGCCATATCTTGAGTCTCCTTTAGATACCTCAGTATCCATTTTATAGCTCTCTAATGCTTCTTGCCTGAATTACTCATATACTTACTAACAACTCCCACTGCTTGGGAAATATTTGATCTCACACAAATCATAGCGTACATTAGGCTACCAACCGCAGATTGATAAGGAACCTTCCGCATCTCATCGCGATCCTCCTACGTCTTTGGACAACAATTCTTTGACAATTTAAAGTGACCTCCCAATAGTATACTAACAATTCATGAAATGGTACAATCATTAGCATCTAAAAATATGTTTCAATTTTGCCATGTCCCTAAGCTAATGAATATCCACGTCAATGGTCAGGATGAGCCTCTTGAGATAAGTTGCGATTTTAGGCACATAAATTTTAAATGTTTGTTCGAGTCAATTATTCCCCGATCCCCACATCCACAAATATGTTATATAGTTTTTTTTCTACTAAAAGAAAACATCTTTTTAAAAAATTATAATTTTTGGGATGCCCCACGGACTTGCTTTGTCAGAACCACCTATCACATTTTTTGGAATATCAACGATAACATAGGGGTTTTGAAAATTTTCAAAGAAAATATCTTTCTAGGAAAATCGAGTTTTGAATCTAGTACATTTTTGGGGATGAATACTTGTATACCAATCTTCTTATTTACCGCAACATGTAGTAATCATATGATTATATTGAAAATTCTAAAGGAAAATATTCCTGGGGTATGTATTTACTTTATCTTGGAGAAAATGGTTTTTCTTGATTTGTCTAAGATTTTCAACTTGGAATCATCAAATGATAGACAAAATTTTTAGAAAAAATCTTTTTCATAGAGAATTAGTTTTAAACTCTCTCTGGTTTTTAAAGAGAATTTGCAACCAGGATAGTACATTACTTTTTCAACTTCGTACCCTTCCAGTCATATTGAAAATTTTAAGTTTAGGGGTACATTCGTCTGGCTGAAGACAATAAACTTAGCGCTTCTTGGATGGCAACCCATGACAGATTCAGGTGAGAAATTCCAGTTTTTATTTCTCTATTTTTTTTATGCTCTCAAACATTGAGGGCAATGTTTCATTTAAGTTTGGGGGTAGGAAAACATTTCTTTAAATGTTTTTTTGAAGAAAAGTAAAATAATGGCACTTTGACAATTTATGATATATTTTTGACGAATTTCCAAATACTTAAACTGGTTTTACCTTGACATAAATATTATGGAAAAACTTAAATTTTGAAATTGTACCAAATATACACTATAATATTTTAGAATATCTTAACATTGATTTATTATCTTTTTATTAGCAACTAATTCAAGTTAACTTGGCATATTTTGAAAACCTGCACTTCCCTGTAGTTTTGTAATTAATACCTTCAATAGATTTTTGCTCAGTATAAGGGACATTTAGCATTTATGTTAGGAATAATTAGCAACAAGGGAGACAACTTCCTAAGAATTAGTTCATTCCTAAAAATAAATTATAAGGCAAATGTGTTCTAAAAACTTTCACGCTACAAGGCTAATCACATGATTAAGAGCTGAATGAGGAAAAATTATCACCAATCTCGAGTTTGACCATGAACTATGTGAAATGAGCATAAGAAAATGTTACTTGTGAGAATCCTGAGTCTAGGTCATGATGGGGCACCACACCCTGACAACCTTCGCCAACTGGCAGAGATTATCAACCGAAAACTCTTTGTTACAGAGGTTTTACTAAGATACAAAGTACTTAAAAGAAAAGGCTTACAAAAGAAAAGAAAAAAAGTAAAATTCTAGGAAGACGAATTGACTAAGGCACTTGTCGAACCGGCTGTTAAATTTATTCCAGTGAGAACTAGACTACCTAAAACTGAGTAAATTATTCTAGACAACGTATTAGGCGATAAAACTATTTTCATTGAACACTCAAATATAGCTATAACAAAATACTTGAATCTCTTTCTAATCATGAGGTAGTACCTCTAGTTTCAGATGAGCTTAAAATATTCTTTGATATACTTGGGAAAATAACAAGTTTAAGGATTTTTTCATTGGCATATTTTTGTCACAACTAAGTATGGATAAGTTTACAGGAAATGAGTCATATGTATTCTAGAATTGCTTAAAATGTCATTATTGACTTTTGTGGGTTCAACGGCTAGTTCTTCAGATGAGCTTAAAACCTTCACGAGACAACACTCATTCACCAGGCTAAACCTGGGGGTTCAACGGCTAGTTTCATACGCTAAATGCAACCACGTGACATGCAAAAATGGTTTTTGTTTACTTTTGCTCGAGGACTAGCAAAATATAAGTTCGGGGGTATTTGATAGACACGTAATATTTACGTGCACAACTCCTAAATTTATATCTTCCAAGTACTTTATTAAATAAATGTGGCACTAATAGTGTTTTTGTTTGTATTTACAAAAATAGGTCACATGATAAACAAGTTATACATTTTTCTAGTTTTGACGAAGAACAAGGGTGATGCACTCCAACAATGATTCTTATTTGAAGTTGTCAACCAAAGGCCCATGCATAAAACCTATTGAAGAGAATTAGATATAGATACTATTCTCATGAGTTATAATATTTATTCATGATTTTAGGCATTGTTTAGGGGATTTTATATTAATGGTAATATTTAGTAACCCTTCCTATACTCTATAAATAGGAGGGGAATTCCACCCATGAGAGATGCTTGGCCATAGCTTGGATTAGGAGGAATAATGAATCTATGTAACCATCTTGTTGGACCATAACAAGATAGGTTAGGAACATAAAAAAGAGAACATAATCTATACTTTTCAACCAGACCATGGTTGAGTAAGTTGGTTTATGGGTAGCTCCCTATTACTAAATCTCTTGTATCTTTTGATATATTGCATATGCCCGACCATGGATATGCGAAACGGGAACTCGTAATTTACTCTAATTATTTATGATATCTAATGGTTACAAAGGGTGAAGTGGAATCGATGTCTTGGTTTCCATTCCAATTTATCTGGTAATTTGTTTAATTTTTCTTTCTATTTCAAAACCTGCACAAACTCATTGTTATTGGATAAAACTAGTAGCTCAAAGTATAATTCGCACCATAAGTCTCTACGGATACGACCCCGCTTTCCTTTCTACTCAACGGTACACTGTGCGCTTGCTTCCAACATATTATCTACATACAGAAGTAGAATAATATACGAGTTCCCCGTATTTTTGATAAAATAACCGTGATCAGCATTGCTCTCCGAATAACCATTTCTGGACATGAATTGTTCTAACTTTAAATACCAATATCTTGACGCTTGTTTCAAACCATATAAGCTCTTCATGAGCTTACACACAAGATCTTCTTTCCCTTTAACTGAATATCCTTCTGGCTGCTTCATATAAATTTCTTCATCAATATTATCGTGAAGAAATGTTGGCTTAACATCAAGCTTCTCAATAAGAAAATCTTCAACTACAACGATATTCATTACAACTCAAATAGTAGACATCTTCATAACAAGAGCAAAGATCTCACCAAAATCAACACTTTCTTTATGCAAAAAGCCCTTTACCACAAGTCTAGCCATGAATCTCCCTGATCTGGCAAATTCCTACTTTAGTGTGTATACCCACTTGTTCTGCAATGCTCTCTTCTCTTTCGGTAACCGAACTAAATCCCAAGTTCGATTTATTGATAATGACTGCATCTCATCATACATAGCAAGCTCCGACTTTCTTTTGACTTCCACATTTAAAGCCTCCTTATATCTTTATAGTTTACCACCATCCGTAAGTAACAAGTGACTTAGGGAGTTAACGTACCTAGCCAGAACTATTACAATTCTCGGCACCTTTCGAAGTGTTATTAGAATGTCTAGATCATTAGGTTCCTTGTCTTCATCCGGTACATCGGACTCAACAATGACTTCTTTATTAACCCCTTGAGAGGGTTCATCATCAATATCGATACTTTCCGCTGCTTTACTTCAATTCCTTTCCACAGGTACTTTGAAGTCTTTATACAAAACTTCTTCATTGAATATAACATTACGACTCTGGATAATTTTTCGATTCTTCGCATTCCAAAATCGATACCCAAACTCATCCCCACCATATCTAATGAATATACACTTCGTCAACTTTGCATCTAACTTTGTCCTTGTATCTGAATTATCAAGCACATATGTGGTACAACTAAAAATATACAAGTGAGAAAGGTTTACCTCTTTACTGGTCCATGCTTCTTCAGGAAGTCTAAAGTTCAAAGCCGATAAAGGCCCCCTGTTAATCAAGTACGCCACCGTACTAACCGTACTAACCGTATCCACTCAAAAAATATTTTGACAATCTAACATTGAGTCTCATACTCCTCACACTTTCGTTTATGGTTCGCTTCATGCGTTCTGCAACTTCATTTTGTTGCGGTATTTTGGGAATAGTCTTCTGTCTCCTAATCGCGTTTGTTGAGTCTTCAAACTCGTCATTATAGTATTCGCCCCCGTTATCTAACCTAAGACACTTCAGTTTCAAGCCGGTTTTATTTTCAATTAGAGCCCTCCACTTTTTGAATTTATTGAACACATCTGATTTATTCTTCACAAAGTACACCCACAGTTTATGAGTAACATCATTAATAAAAATAGGGTAGTAATGGGAACTACTAAGAGAAGACACCTTGGTTGGCCCCCAAACATCTGTGTATTCAAGATCCAGCTTTCCAGGTTTCCTTGATCTTTTAGTTATTTTGAAACTGACCTTCTTCTGCCTCACAAGAACATACTCTTCACAAAACTTAAGATTAACCTCATCAAGACCCTCCAACTATCCCTTTGTTACCATCATCTTCATCCCCTTTTTATTCATGTGACCGAGCCGTTTGTGTCATGCACTTGTATCAATCCCCGGAGTGGTCGCACAAATAGTATAAATTATACTTTGCGTTGTATACAATATTCCTTATCTTAAGCCTCAAGCTACTACCATAGATCACTTTGTAACCTTCCAGAAGGTTGCACCAAATGTTCTTACGTATCTACCATTATCCGCTAATTTGATAGCTGATATAAGGTTACGCCCTAATTTGGGCACAAGTCGCACATTCTGTAAAACTAACGTCGTCCCCGAAGGCTACATCAACCTAGTGTTTCCCTTTCCAGTAATATTACGTGCACTCTTATCTGCAAAAAGAACTTTACCGAAGTCGCCTTTTAAAATATTGGTTAGGAAACCTATGTTTGCAATAGCATGGAAAAAGGTACCCTAATCAACTATCAAACATTCATTAACATCGTTACACGAAAGTAGTAGAGCCTCATCAAAATTAACCTCCTCAGAAAGGTTTACTATTTCTTTCTCCTCATCATCAACTTTCTTAGAAGAAAAGTTACAGTCTCGCTTGAAGTGATCCTTCTTTCCACAAGTCCAACACGTACTGGGCGGCTTAAACTTTCTTCTTGACTGTGATCAACCCCTTCCATATTTTAGCCCTTTTCTGTAAGACCTCCCTCTTTCCTTGACGTTCAACGCATTTTGCTTAAACTCAAAGAGGGTTAAGATATTTTACGCCTCTTTTCTTCACTCATAATCAAAGAGACTATAATATCAAATTTAATGTCCTCCTTCCCTGATGAGTTGCCCACGGCTACAATAAACCCTTCCTAACTCTTTGGCATCTGCCCTAAATGAGCCCACGCTCTCACCTCTTTGGTAAAAGTAATTTTCACGGATTCAAGCTGAGCATGAATAGTATTTAACTCTTTGATATGAGCTTGCATACTACCATTCTCCTTCATCTTCAATGTAAACAAGCATCGTAAAAGATGTACCTTATTTGCCCCGGACGGTTCTGAGTACATAGAGGGCAAAGTCTTAATCAAACTCTTCGTTGTCATAACTTTGGAGATCATATGAAGGATTTGAGATGATAGTGCTAACCTAACGGTTTCAAGCGCCTTGCGATCCAATCGCACACACTTAGCAGTATCATAATTTGTTGGTTTTATCTCAACTCCACCCAGTGGTAAGTTAAGATCCTTCTGATAGAGGTAATCTTTTATCTGCATCTTCCACACTCTAAAATTCAAACCATTAAACTTTGTGATCTTAAATTTTTCTTAATTAGCCATCGTTCTTCACCACATAAGCCCTGTAACAAGCACTCTAACACTAATTGTTGAAAATCAAGGTAGCTAGTTTCTCTTCTACACCAAGAATGATATGTAAAATATGTCAGATCAAGAAAATAGACAGAACATAAAACAATAAAGGAGACAAGTATTTTCCTAGAGGAGGAAAGTGGAAAACCCTTATGGATAAAAAAAACCACTCCCCACGAATGATCCACTATGATCAAATAGGTTACACGATCTCTTCAAGCTTCTCAAGCCTTGTAATGGAGTCTCTCAAATCCTAGCTCTCTAGAATTAAACTCATAGTGAAAAAATAGGCTAACAAATAACCTAAGTCCTCTTTATTAGAGGACTAATTACAAGCAGAATGAGTCTCGAGACAAACTCAATGTCTAAGAAGAACTTCTAAAATAAACCTACGTCAATCTCGTTCGAACGACTCTAAGCTTGTTCGAATGATTTCAACGATAAAAGGTTTATATCCCTAGAAATTAACAACTCATTTAAATGAAATCCAAGCTTGTTTAAACGACTTCTTCGGTATCCAAGTTTCTAACGCGAAAACTACTATCTCGTTCGAACGACTTCGACAATTCTAGTTCTTCGACAATTCGAATTCACACTCAACAACTTAGTCATTTCACAAATGGGGAAGTAGATTAGATTCATAGAAAATTTTGAGTATTGTATGATAGGAAATTATATGTCAGTCCCCACGATTTTGAGGAATAAATATCGAGGGTGTCGTTTGATAGTTAAAGAAGGATAAATATCACAATGATAATTAATATAATGGTAATGTATACACATTTGCTTACTTGAGGAAAGATACGTACATTAAATTAGTAATGTGTATAATCCTGCTTACGTGTGTACCAAGTTGTGTAATTGGCTTAATTATGTACCTACATTATTTGGGAAGACCAATGAGCACCCCATAATTTTTTGATTCAAGTTGAATTATTGTTTAAATGAAAACTTATTTACAATACTTGCAAGGGTAAACTAGGCGTACATTTGTCATTATCGTTATAGCGGCAGGAGTATGATAGGTCGTAACAAATTATTGTGGTTTTGTAGTTGTAATATTTAAATTTAAAGTTTTTCTTTCGTCTTCTCTATTGTAGTAATGAACTATATTATAGTAATGAACTATACAATTTATGTCATTTTGTAGTTTAGAGTTATTTGATGTTATGAAAAGCTTAAGACATTGCATAAAAGTGTTTTTGTGCAAATTGTATAGTCTAGTTGTGTTGAATGATTGTTATATAGGTTTATGATTGATTTCAAGGTGGTTTATAGCTATAAAATAAGGTAGTACTGCCCAATTTTATTTATTTATTATTATACAGGTTTATGAATGATATACTTTAAAATAGGGAAAATATTGCCCAAATTTCTTTAATTGGCATAAAGATTATGAACTTATTTACAAGTGGTTTATAGTTCTTTAAAGCTGAAGAAGTGTTTGCCAGATTTTCTAGAATCTATTATACCAATTACAAATTTTCTTGTGAAATTGAATGAGCTTCAAGATGGTTGAACTAAAAGCAAAAAAGTTATGCTTTACTTATAACAATTACTGACAATTTAAACAAGTCTTATTTGTGTAGTACCAAAGCCGAAGGTACAACATTTAAATAGGTGTAGTGCCAAAGGCATACCATTTTGGCTTTAAACAGCACCGGTTTCCCCACCGTTTAGCGGTATACTATTGTAACATTTCCCATCATCAAATAAACTCCATAAGTGTGCAATACATAACATTACATGTGTAGTAGCAAGTTTCTCAGGTTCGATAAGAAAAATTATAAAAGGTACCTCAAAGGCATATCATCATGTATACATGTGTAAGTCAAGAATACTTTAACCTACAACTACAATACTCTGCCACATACAGCAGCCGTTACACTTGGTCAAATATAGCCGTTGCTCATGCTCCACAAAGTTTGCCCACTATTTTAGATTATAGTAGAAACGTTACAATTTCATAACTTCCTGTATCCAACTATAGATACAAGCAGAACATACAACATTAGGAACCAGAGAATTTCTATATATATCATATGTATCATTCTTATTATCTCTTTCAAGTGTAATATATTAGCAACATAGTGAAATATTCTTCAAATTCTTATCGAGGTTGTAGTTTTTCTCAGTATTTCTTTGAGTTTCCACGAAAAGTATTATATGTTCTAGTCTTTTAGTACTTATATGGAAAATTTACCTACTGGAAAACTTGCCATTATAATTGGTGTTGTCTGTGGGAAAACACACTTTTCTCTATCAAACCCTCATCTTTTTTAGTAAATACCATGACCAATATGAACATTCGAAGTATCTTTAATACTCTGAGGAACAACTAGGCAAGTCCAGCCACGGTTTCCAGAAACCATCAACTTACAAAATATGATCATCGAACTTCAGAAGCAGATGGAAACTGATAGAATACAATGACTTGAAGATCAGAAGGTTTATGCATAAGCCCTCCAAGTCGAAAGAGATGAGAGGAGAAGGCTATTAAACAACATAGTCAAACCCATCAAAATGAGATGGAAAGTCTACGCAGGCAGCAAGATAAACTCAGTACGCATTAAGGATTGCCCATCTAGGCCCAAAGTAAATATCGGTCCAGAGCTTCTCGAAGAGATAATGGTTCGCCAAGAGACGAACAACACCAAACCTCGAGAAGTCGGTCATAGAATCTTGACAGAGCATCAAGATACTTCAGGCTTACCTCCTCAGCTTCGACCACTCAAGGGAGTCACTGAACACGGCATCAGACCCTGCCACCCCGTCCTAGATGACCCCTGAGGGATAGATTTGGCCCTAAAAGTAGAGGAAACTTCAACCCTTACCTACATGCGATGGCACCTTCGGCGACCCCTCAGTTCGTCACCTTGGACAACTTGAATACCATAATCTATGCCATTAATGCTAATAATTCAAGTATGAGATTTGCTTTAGATAGGATCGAGACAAACCCTATTTCCTTTGACCTCGAAAACATGCCTATTTCTGATAATTTTTACATGCCAAAATTCCTTCAATATGTAGGTACCATTGACCCACTAACTCATGTTAGACATTTTAAAGTTGTGGTTGGTCTATACTCAAAACTCGATCACATGTTATGTCGAGTATTTAACATGAGTCTTAAAGATGAACCTCTCAGGTGGTTTCACACCATCCCCGAAGGATCAATAACGAGCTTTGCTCAGTTGCAGTTCCTGTTTGAGTCAAATTACACACATGCAAAGGAGTGTGAAGCGACCGTCTATTTTTTTTTAACAGGGGGCAAAAGAAAGCCTAGCAGATATTTACAAATGATTTTTGTAAGAAGCAATGAAGATTAAGAACTCTGGCCCAAAGATTGTGGTTTCTGTGCTTACCTCAGTACTCCACATCAAATCTAAGGTTTGAGAAGAGCTAACCCTCTATAAGCCAAAAATGGTAACAGAGATGATAGACATGGTTAATAACTACATCAAGCTTGAAAGATCGAAGAAAGATAAAATGAAAAACTCATATGTTATTCATTTTGCAGATACCGTTTTACCCGCCATCTCGAAAAAGATGAACAATGGCATAGACAAGCGGCGCGGACGACCCAATGATGACCTTAAAGGAAGAGATGGAAAGAAGGATAGGCAAATCCTAGTGTTACCACCCATGATTACAAACTTATAAAATATCTTACACATTATGAAGGAAAATGAGCTCTTTAGAGAAGATTAGGAGATCCTTGACATACCAAACAAACCCCTATGCCAATATCATAATGATCAATTATAAACCGACGCCTTAAAAGACCCGCAAGTACACGGTGTACCGCTAAGTATAAGGGTAAGCGGGATCGTATCCCAAGAGACTTGTGGTACGAATTATACTTTGAGCTACTAGTTTTATCCAATAACAATGAGTTTGTATAGGTTTTGAAATAAAAAGAAGAACGAAACCAATTACAAGATAAATTGGAGTAGAAACCAAGGCATCGATTCTACTCTACCCTTTATAGCCATTTAGATAGCATAAATAATTAAAGTAAATTACGAGTTCCGTATCGCATATCCTTGGTCAAGCATATGCAATACATCAAAAGATACAAGAGATTTAGTAATTGCGAACTACCCATAAACCAACTTACTCAACCATGGTCCGGTTGATAAGTATGGATTATGTTCTTTTCTCCATGTTCCTAACATATCTTGTTATGGTCTAACAAGATGGTTACATATATTTCTCCTAATCCTAGTTATGGTCAAGCATAGGATGAAGGAATACGAATATGCAATATTCTAGGATAAAGAGAATGTAATTACTCTAACTATGCTACACAATCTACACTAAGGCTGCATTGGTGAAGCTTCCTCTAGCCTTGGCTAAGAAGATTAGCTACTCATCCCTTTGATCATTGCCATACTACTATTACTATGATAAAATTAAAAGACAAGAACAATAGAAGACAAGAACTTTATTGTTTATTGAACTTTGATTTACACTCTCCAAGATGCTCCCTCATGGGTGGGATTCCCCTCCTATTTATAGAGTATGGAAGGATTTACAAAATATTACTATTGATATAAAATCCCCTAAACAATGCCTAAAATCATGCATATATTACAACTCATGAGAATAATATCTATATCTAATTCTATTCAATGAGCTTCCATGCATAGGCCTTTGGTTGACAACTTCAGATAAAAATCATTCTTGGAGTGCATCACCTTGTTCTTCATTAAAAGCCGGAAAAATGTATTACTTGCTTATCATGTGACCGATTTCTGCAAATACAAACAAAAGTACTATTAGTGTCACATTTATTTAATAAATGACTAGGTAGATATAAATTTAGGAGTTGTACACGTAAATATTACGTGTCTATCATATAATGTACGTAGTCATGAAATAGACAACTGTTACTCCCTGATGCAAGGAAGACTCCACGAGTATGTTATCGACGACCAAAAATTCCTCGATAAAAAAACAAAGAAGAAGGAAGAAGAGTAAGGGACAGACCAAGCTTGACTGACACCTTTACATGATTGAGATTAAGAAAGGGAAGAAACAAAAAAAGGATGATCGAATCGCATCATGCTACAAAATGACCTCTTTGGAGAAATCTACGAAACTCTTACCTAATTACAGCAAAGCAAAACGTCCTTATCATATTTCTTTTGAAGATTGTGATACCAGTCATATAAAGTACCCCTATGATGACCCTTTAGTTATAATGCTTAAAGTCGGGCAGGACGACCTCTATAAACTCCTCATTGACATAGGTAGAAAAGTAGATGTGCTCTTCAGGAGAGCTGTAGACATTCATAGTCTCAAAGACTTTATCAAAGCATCAGCGAGAACGATCACAGGCTTCAACGGCTCTAAGGAACGGGTACTAGGAGAAATTTATTACTCATTGACCAGGGCGAGAGATAAATTTCGTCAAATTTATAGTAATTAATACCAAATCGAAATACGTTGGAATCTTAGGTAAAAATTGCCTTCACTCACTAAAAGCAGTACCTTTAACTTACCATTTTGCATTATGGTTCCCGACAGACCATGGAGTTTATAAAATAAAAAAGGAGTCAAGCCGTTGCAAGGATGTGTGAGAATACCACCACGAATGCTCATGCAGCAAAACCTTAAAGCTAACAATTACAACAAGAACCTCCCCAGATGCTCAATATCATGATGTCGAAGCTGTTGAATTCATAAACTCGATGGTAATGAAAGATGTAGTTTCATCGCTTTAAGTTATCTCCAGAAGAGAAAGTAAAGCTCTTGTAACTTCTGAAAAGGAATATAGATGTATTCGCATGGTCTTTTCAAGAATTCCATGGCTTGATCCTTTAGTACCCAGACTCAAAGAAGTAATTAATGAAGAATCGACAACTGGGTATCAACATTGCAGCTATCCCAAATGAAAGAAAGATTAGGTTTGTGTAGATTTTACAGAACCCAAAATTCACACCCAAATATAACTTTCCACTACCTTTAATCCCTTAACTCCTCACTCGGTAACTGGGGATAATACTTGTATATGATAGATGCAGCTTCAGGATACAATCAGTCCCACTTGCCGAAGAGATTCAGAAAAGGCTACTTTTGTAATAGAAATAGGCTTTATTATTTATACAATCATGCCTTTCGGTATGAAGACGTAGGAACAACCTATAATGCCTTGTCACAAAAATGTTTAAAGACCAACTGGGAAAGTCCATGCAAGTGTACATCATGACATGATATGCAAAAGCCTGAAAAGAGGAGTCCATTATGATATTTACAGGCAATTACTTTTTCCATCCTTCGTGTTAACAATAAAATTAAACCCTGACAAGTGTCAATTCAGGGTTTCCATGGGAAAATTCTTTGGCCATTTGGTAAACAAGGAGGAATAAAAATTGATTAAGAACAGATTAAAGTACTAATGGCCATGCCCTCACCTCTACCAAAGAAGAACATCCAAAAGTTAGCAGAGAAATAGTAGCTCTACGCAGATTCATCTCGAAGCTATCATACCAATGTAAACTTCTTTATCTCCTTCTTCAAGGAAACCAACACCCGCGGTAACTAAAAAACAACCCAAGAAGTTGAATGGAATCCCAGAATGTGAGTTAGTTTTCAGATCTAAAGCGATAATTGGGGTATCCTCCAAATAATGAGCACTCCAGTTAATGGCAAAGTTTAACAATATATTTATCAATAACAAAAGAATTTAATCAGTTTTTGTTCTCATTCAAGAAGATAATGGCATTGAGAAACTATTACTTCACCAGCAAAACCCTAGTTTATGTGGAACCAAGGTACACGACTGCAGAATAACAACTACTCCATCGCTTGGTCTATAGTTACCAAAAACTTCCCTATTTCCAGGCACTAAGATTAAAGTCATTACCAAATTTTCTCTCAAGCTAGTCCTCTCAAAAGAGAAAATCTAGAAGGGTGTAGCAATGGTCAGTATTCCTTAGAGAATATGACATCTCTTTTGAGC
>JACGCM010000956.1:0-42487 GCA_014058105.1 Kingdonia uniflora | reverse complement strand
ATGAAATGGGACTCGGTTACACCGTCTATGCATAGACGACACAACAACCTAATCGCCACTACATCCATTCCAGCAATCTTTTAAGGCAGGAAGGGGCATTCCTGGGTAAGCACGAGAACCTTAACCCAACCACCACTAACTAACTCAGTTCCTATGTGAACCAAAAACCAACTCCATAAACAATTATAAACCCAAACTACAAGTTCACACTTCTGACAGAATAATTCCTAGGTTAAACTATAGTTAATTACAAAACATCTCTAAGTTCAATATAACTCTCTAAAACAATACTCAAAAACTAGTATAAAAGCTTAATAATGCTGAAATAAAACTCGCCTAAAGGAAATCCATGTCCTGCGGAAGAACCAACTCGGAAACCCCACTAAAATCCTCGTAATGATAACGGAACACCTAATAATTAACACCAACAATGGAGAACAACAAACAACCAATCAATTAAGGAAACGACATCAAAAACAAACCCTAGATATCAGACCTACGCCAAAATCGAGCGAAATGAACGGAAATGGAATCGGGAATTTCTTACCGAGGATAGGACCGAAGCTTGTGACGAAGCGGGGGAAGAATCCTCAAGCGATGGGAAAGAGTGGATCAAGAGTTTGGAGGAGAGGGGAATACGTTAGGGAGAGAAGACTGAGAGAGAGAGAGAAAAGGAAGTGAAGAGAAGAGAGGAAAAACCCAAAAAAAGGCTGAAAATGCGCCCCTGTTCGAACAGAAATGATCCTGCTCAACAGAGTAAGTTTTATTCGTGCAGAGACTATCTGTTCAAATAGAAGGGGTCTATTCGTACAGAAAGGGCCCTATTCGAACAAAACTGCTCCTGCATAAAAAATGACCCCGAACACATCACGGACCACCCCGGACTCCTCAAAACACCACGGACCACCACCACTACCATAAAACACTACTACAAACTCAACAAAGGTTTTCCAAAGTAGAAACACCACCTCCACCATCTCACGGCCACCAAAATGCCTAAACCCCCGAAAATGAATCTTTCCCTCGGGAAACTCCGGAAACCTACTGACCAATCCAACGTTCACCGGGACCACCCCAAACCACGCGCACATCAAAAAAACATTACTTCCAACTCAAAAAAGGGTTTCCAAAGTAGAAACACCACCTCCACCGCCTCGCGGCCACCAAACGCCTAAACCCTAAAAAGGAATCTTTTCCTTGGAAGACTCTAGAAACCTACCAGCCACTCCAACAGCTCACCGGAACTACCCCAAACCACACACACAACAAACAAACATCACTACCAACCCATCTAGAGGTTCCCAAGGCCACAACGCCACCTCCTCCTCCGAATGACCATAGAACCACCAAAACTACAAAATAAATCTAATACTAAACCACTAAAATGAATAAATTGATGCATAATGGTTGAATAAAATGGATGAAAGAGTACATGCAGAATATGAATGCGAAACTTAACATGAAGGAAATGAATCTAATATGCCGATGAGATAAAGAATAGGAATATATGAGCAGAAATAGAATATGAGTGAATATTAGGAATACATAAAATACGGTCATTACAGGTTCCTTTTATAGGAGAAGGAACCTAAATTTAGAAACTATAAATTAAATTCTAAAGAATATTTTACTATAATTTCTTTTAATATTATAACCAATCACCTAAGATTCTGGCATATAATTCCCATAAGTGATGTAGAGATATTTCTTCATGGAAACTCTTGCATATATCTTCAATATGAAATATCTTCAAGGATCTTGGATGCAACATTTTCTTTGATGTTATCCTCCAAGAATATTTGTGTATATATTTCTTCAAACTTGAGACCAAATATATTGTGTCTTTGACTTTTTGTACTATGAACTATTGGAAACACTTTTACTTGACTTAAGAGCTTGGCTTTAAATATCCATCTCCAATAGCTACAATCAAACAAACGAGCATAAGTATCCAAAATTAAATATAATGGACGACTAAAATTCATGTTTCGGGTATATTAAAATGCCATAATTATGCTCATCAGTGGGATTGTATGTTATCATTTTTGTGGTTATAAATAAGGATGTAGATAAAGATGTAAAATGGGGAAACATGGTGAGGACTCGTTCTTATAGAGCTCGACATGTGGTGGTGGGGCGGGTGGCAATAAAGATTACTGAAGTTCACGAAAGTATATTTGGGCAGCTTGACTATGATGCTAATTTGCCAAAATCTGTATTACAATTGGAGGGGCTGAATCCACGGGCAAAGGAAAATGAGGTTAGTTATCATTTTTGGTATGAGGTATTCCGCCAATTGATCGCTTAGTCTGAAGATCAAAAAGCTATTATGAAGGAGATTGCATTGGATAAGATAGTTGTTGAAGATGAGAGGATTGCTGGTAATCTACTGATCAGATGTGGTGTTGTAGGGCATCTCAGTTGTTTTAGATGTAACAATGTTTGAGATGGCAAACTTGTGTTTAGTTAGAAATAATGTAATGAATATAGTAAAAACAAATTATTTTCTATTTTTTCTCCTTAATTTATGGGAAAGTTGTTGAGGTTTGATTTGAATTTTGAAGTAAGAGCATTGGGAATGACGTTGTAACTATTATAAGGATGGTGAGTAGGAGAAGTAGAAACCTTGAAGACAAGTATGATGGTGAAGGTATAGTGCGATTGCGTATGGTTTGATTTTTTTATCATGAGTATGGGGAGGTATGAGAGAGGAGTAAGTAGGAGAGAGAGAGATACATTTAATTATAGGGTTTTGGTTGATGATGAAAAGTAATTTTTACCCAAAGGTATGAACCGTCTAACAAGTACAGTGGAAGAGACGCATCAGTTGGAAAATAGAGGGCGGCTTGCGTAAATCCCAAACATTGCCAGCAGTTAGAAAGAAAAAATATAAATAGTCATGATTCATCTTCTACTGTCATGAGAAGAAACTCATGGTATTGAGTACTGTCGTGAAGGAAGAGACGTTGGGGCTACTGATTCATTTTCTGCTGTTGCAGGTTAGTGATTGTTTTGTGTTATCCTTTTCTTTGGATTTAAACTTCTGTGTATGCTGTGATGATTGGTGTGTGTGGATTGAATAAATCTTTTCCCTCTAGTTTTGTGTATTTAAAATTTAAAATATGTGTTATATATGGAAAGTTTGTTTTTGTACTTTTGGAGAAAATATTTTTTTTTGCGAAATTTGTTTGTGCTATGCTAAGCAGTGACTAATGATGAAATTTGAGGCTAAAAATATATTTTTGATAATAGAAAATAACACCCAATATAGAAATTAGAGGCTAAAGGTAATGTGGATGAAGTAACCGCTGCTCGTGATAATCTCGGGCAAAAGCTTCTTGAGGAAGGTTACTCCTTGGAAGATGTCCATGCAATAGAAAAAGGGCAATTTGCGGATGTTGAGGTGCTCGAAACAGAAGATGAACCTGAATCTCGCAGTACTCCTCCCTAGGAATCTATACCATGATTGAGCAGTATCTCTGGTAGCACTGAGCGAGAGAATCAGGAAGGGGAAGATAATGACAAGGTAGAGTAATGTGCAAGTAATGGTGTTATCAAATATTGCATGGGAGGAAGGAAAATATTTGAAGTTATTGTTTAAGTAGAAAATATGAATGATGGTATATTTTTTTATAGGAAAATATTTGTGTAGGAATTATGCGAGCTGCGCATCATCAATGAGGCATTAAAGATTGAGCTCGCTTGGGAGAAATAAGATGTATATGCAGCAGCGCTCATAGCTGCATGCGCAGAGGTTTTGGTGAGAAAATAGATTTTTAAGAGAAAAGATTGATATAGGCACATACAAATTTACCCTTTGTCTAGGAACTAGGATAAATAGTGAGAGAGTATTAAAAGATGTGTACCTTAGAATATTTAGGAGATTGTGGTATTAACCTGATCTTGAGATTGTAAAGCATATGGCCACCAGAGTGAGAAATTGCCCTAGCTTAAAGGCTAAGGATGAGCTCGTTGTGGTGGGTCCATGACAGACAATTGAATGTATGTAAACTGTTTGTATATCAAACTGTTTTATGAGAAATATAGGCTGTTTTCCATGTGGTGAATGTGAAATAAAACTTTTTCGCAGGCCTAGCTAGAAGCTGCACGAGGTTGCGAGGAGGATGTGATAAAATATAATTACGAGTTTAAACTCGAATTGGATAGGATCCATCAGATATTTAAAGAGAGTATAGATCAGTATGTAAAAGTGGAGATTAGGCCGGCTAAGTCAAAAAATACAGTTATCGAGCTGAGTCAACAGATCGAAAATAAGGAAACATATTTGAGGAAAATTCAAGGTGAGCTAGTATGTGCTTATAGTGAGGTTGAGAAGTTGAAGAGAATGTTAGTGCGTGAAGGGGAAGTGTAAAGAAGTAGATACCGCTTAATATCCTATAATTTTATTAGAGGTTGAAGTGTTGAATTTAGTAGGGCATCTTATTAATTTGGGGGACCAATTGAGGATGAAGGAGGCAGAAGTGGTGAGAGCGCGAGCTGATTTGTTGAGTACAGAAATTGATGTGGAGAAGTTGAGTAACACTATAAAAAGGATAGAGGATATCATCCAAAGTATGCAGAGTCATTGTGACAACCTCTCCTAACGGCTGGAGAATATGAAGGCTATCAAGTAGTCATGGTAGTAAGAGGGATGTGATGGAGAGACATAATAGGAAACTCAAGGATATAGAAGATTTGAGGGAACAACTTGAGAAGAAAAATCATGAAGGGAAGGTATATTTGGAACATATGGCGACCCTTGAGGCCAATCTTAAATATGTTCGCGTGGTAGTACAAAATTCAAATGAAAAACTAAGAAATATGGAGTTCAAATAGGCTGAGGCTCGGGATAGGGATGTTATTTTGAAAAAAAAGATTTCAAAATTTGAGGCAGATATTGAAATGGCCGAACATAACCTGGATGGTGAGGTTGCTGAGAGAGTCAGCGCCCAGGAAAGTATGGGGGAGGCTATCAGCATGCTCAGGCAGATGGATGAATTTATGAGAGTGACAGAGGTACGTAATGCTAACTTATCCTCGGATAAAGAAAAATAAAAAGAACGATGCAGGAATGTAGAAAAACTACTAGAGGATTCCTACGCAAGGTTTATTGAGCTCGTTGTACCAAATAGAAACAAACTTGCTGCCAGTGAACTGCACAAGATGGAGATGATAACGGTTCTTGCTTATTTTATAAATGAGATTAATAAAATTGAAGTAGGGAGAGATACCTTGCATGATAAAATGATCACAAAGGGAGTAAGGTGTGAAATGGGCTTTGTATGCTCTGAATATTTGAAGTTCTTTACGTTAAAGCTTGGAGTGCTTACCTAAGGGCTGGTGGATCTAGGTAGAGACTTTGTGGCGGTAAGAGTACTAGACTTTAGAACGTCTGAAGCTGGTAGGATCTCGTTTGAGGGTAGTTGAGCTCGATTTGTATTGTGCGAAATCGACGTGTGAATAGTTGATATTTCTTGCTTTGATCTTCGAGAATTTTAATAATAGATGTGTATCGATTGAAAATGAGTTTTACCTTTGCTTTAAACTTTGAGATTTAGTAGATAATAGATGTGTATCGATTGAAAGCTAGTTTTGCCTTTACTTTAATATTTGTGATTTAGTAGATAACTACATATATAACTGTAGAGAGTAATGTGGGAAAAAAACTTAAAAGTTTTTATTGAGTAGAAAAGAATATACATATTGTTGGAAATCGTAATCTTACTTTTGGAATGTAAAGTATCGTGTGCTTGAAAAATGAGGGATTTAACAATAATATAATTTCAATCTTCTAGTATTCCAAGGGCTTGGTATGCGGGCGCCGTTCTTCGTCATGAGGTAGTAGGATCCGAGTCTAGTTTTTCCCACCATAAGAAATGTTCCTTCCCAATTTTTGCAGGCTTCTAAGCGCTCAACTGT
Source organism: Kingdonia uniflora (assembly GCA_014058105.1). Lineage (NCBI taxonomy): Eukaryota > Viridiplantae > Streptophyta > Magnoliopsida > Ranunculales > Circaeasteraceae > Kingdonia > Kingdonia uniflora. The sequence goes on along the minus strand of JACGCM010000956.1, from coordinate 36,568 downwards.
TTTCTGCTTTTAAGGATCTCATGGAGAGCGAGGTCATTAATTTGGAACTTACAACTGCAAACTCTTCTGTTGTATGAGGTGGCTAGCATCTGATGATAGCGACCAAGGTTGCTAACTGCTCGGGCTCGTGTTTCATGGATCTAGTTCAAGTTACAGGTTAACTCGAATTCATTTTCCTCATCAGTTAGCTCGTGATTTCGGATTGGGTGATGATATACTGTTGGGATGACGGTTTCTATTCCATAAGAAAGGAGAAAGGAGAATTTTTTGTGCACTATCGCGGTGTAGCACGGTAAGCCCATAGAACATGTGGTAGTTCCCGTATCTAATTTCTTTTTTCTTTGATTTAAGTCTTTTATTGATTCCATCAACGATTGTCTTGTTCGTGATTTTGGCCTGCCTATTGCCTTGAGGGTAATAGGGATTGGATGGCGAATGAATGATGTTATGTTTATTGAGGAATGCTACTACTTTTTTTTCAACGAACTGTGGTCCATTATTGATCCGAATCATGTGGGGGCAAAGAAATCGTATGATGATATGCTCCCAGATAAATGAAATGACTTCTTCTCGAGTTCGATAAAGAGGAACTTCTTCAACCCACATTGTAAAGGAATATGTTGCTACCAAAAGGCCAGAATACTTTACTAGCATAGATCTCGAGTGCAGGGGATTGTATTTTATGACCATATATAATAGCTTTGTTTGCTTATGCCGGGCCATAATACTCCTTGCGTAATAACTCTATTTTTAAATGATTAACCTGCGACATGGGACTCACAAGTCATTTCATGTAGATCCTTGAGAATTACATCTGCTTGTCTTTTCGAGAGGTACTTAAGATATGGCCCAGTGACTGATCTTTGGTAGAGGTGGACGCCTTTCTGAACTGTATAATGCTTAGAGTTTTTGATAAATTGCTTGCTCTCTCTAGGATCATCTGGAAGGGGGCCATCATATTTGGGGAACCATAATATTTGGGACCATCACATTTGATCAATTGCTTACACTCTTTGGGACCATCACATTTATTCTCCAATCCGAGATATGTGATGAAAGGCTTCCTCTAATCATATATTCCTCCTCTTCATCGCCTCCAGTATTAATCTCGCAAACTGTTAGGAGAGGGGTTAAAATTACTTCGATGTGAAGGTACCTTGCTTCTGTACCTAATACCCCAGTTAAATAAGCCAAGGAATCAACATATCGATTCTCCCCACGAGGTAAATAATCAAGTGTGGCTACAATGAATCTGATTGTTCTGTCAACGACCAAGGCTGTATAATTGATCAATCTATCATTCTTCTTGTATTGCTCGGAGTTGTGATAGATGATCAGCAATTAGTAAGTATAGACTAAGAGCTCAGGAACGCCAATCTCTAATGTCATGTCGAGGTCATGGATTAATGCTTCGTATTCAGTAACATTGTTAGAGTCTTCAAAATTAAAGCATATGGATTTCTCACTTCAGTTATTTGAGGGAGTAATAAGTACGATTCCGATCCCTGGCCCTACGGGTCCTGCTAATCCATTTGTAAGAAGTCTCCATCCCTTTCGTGTAGCCCATTCAGCTCATTCATCAAAGGACTTAGTAGGTGAATCTTCTACAAGATCTTCTGTGAGATCAGGATCGTATTCTTCCTAATCTGGATCTTCTACTGGAAAGTCTGCTAGAAAATCAACCACTGCTTGACCTTTTTCTGAATGTCGCAATTCAAATTTGATATCAGACTCCCTCAAACTTATTGACTACTGTTGTACTCTTCTTGATTTCTCTTTTTCAGATAAAATATCTTGAAGTGGGTAGTTTGTCATAACTTTTACTGAATAAGATTAGAAGTAATGCTTGAGCTTCTATAAAGTGTAAACAAGGGTTAAGAGAAGTCACTCGATCTTGGAATATCTTGCTTCCGCCGGTGTGAGGGTTTTGCTTATAAAATATATTGGCTTCTCAATCTTTCTATCAAGGCGAATAAAAACCGAGCTGAGGGAATTATCTATAACTGCATGGTAGATAACTAATTCCTTATTACCTATTGGGGTACTCATTACAGAAGATTTCCCAAGATGGACTTTGAGTTCTTGAAAAGCTCATTCATATTCTTCTATCCATTCGATCTCTTCGTTTGATCAATTTTTCTTTCTTTTGGTACATCCTCGAAGTATCAAAAATAACTATCGATATCGGTCGAAAGACTTAGAGATGAATCACTTGATAAAAACAATCTTGTCAGTGAGTTTTAGTACATCGTTCTTTGTTTTTAGAGAAGGCATGTTGAGTAAAGCTCGAATCTGATCTAGATCAGATTCAATCCCCTTCTTGCTAATGAGATGTCCCAAGAACTTGTCCGAGTGTACTCCAAATTAACATTTATCTGGATTGAGCTTTATCTGGTAAGATTATAAAATGTGGAAGATTGTATTGAGATCTGTGATATGATCCATCTTTTATAAGCTTTGGGAGAGCAGATGGCAATGCAAGCTTCAATGATTTTCCCTAACTGTTCCATGAACATATTTTTCATTAACCTTTAATAAGTTATTTTGTTGTTCTTGAGTCTAAATGGCATGACTCTATAACAGTAGAGATCTATTTCAGTGATGAAAGTGGTTTTCTTTTATCTTCGTCTAAGAGGGGTATCTGGTTGTATCCTGAAGTAGCATTCATCATAGATAGTTGCTCGTGACCTGCTGTTAAACCAAGGATTTGATGAATGATTGGAAGGGGAAAACTGTAGTTAGGTGTGTATTTGTTTAGATCTATAAAATCTATGTAAACTCGGACTTTCCCAATCCTCTTTTAATCTACAATACGATTGAGAAGCTTGTGTTAGTAGAGAAATACAAAGAACACCAATCGGTTTGGAAAAATAGAGAATTCAATTACTCAAAATGAAAAAATTGTAAGAAGAAAAACAATCAGACCCTAGGTTTCTCCCAGAACTCTTTTCAGATCTAATATTGAAAAGAAATAACCTAAGTCCCCTTTATATACTAGGGAACTTAAAATACTAAAAACACACATCTCGAGGTAAAAACACCCCTCAAAATGCAGCCACCGCCAAAAGAAAAAAGGCTGAATTACGCCTCTATTCGAACATAATGAGTTTCTGTTCAATTTAAATGAAATGTATTCGAATAGACAAAAATCTATTCGAATAAAAGCCATCAGGCAGAAATCTATTCGAGCAGAAATAATTCTGCTCCAATAAAGCCTATCAGGCAGAAATGTATTCGAACATAAACAATTTTGTTCGAATAGAAACTTGAAAACATTCGTATCTTCCTCAGATCCTCCTGGATCATGGCTTCCCCCTTTAGGAGCCTTGAACTCCAGCTCAAGCTAGAACTGGAGATGTGGGAATGCAGCGATGCCCAATTCCCTGCTATACCATTTCGACTTACTCGGTAGTGTACCCTTCTTCCCAACTCAGAACGATTCAATAACACCCAATAGGCGAGTATCGATTTCAGAGTCTTCATCAAGAAAAGACGGCTCAAACAGCTTTAAATGCTCAGCATTTATTACAAAATACATTTCATGAAGGGTGGCAAATCCAACTGGAATTCATTGTCACAAATCTTCATGAGGATTAAAAATAGACTATAACGGATAGGTTTAAGCTTTTTACCTTCCCCCTTAAACCGTTCCTTACCCAAATACAACCAAACGAGGTTGCCCTCAAGAAAAGTACACTCAACCCGATGGTTGTCGAGGAGAGCCTTATACTTTGCTTGAGTCTTCTTCAACTGAGCTTCAACCACCTCATGAACCGTGCTGATCTTCACAATGAAATGCTGAGCTTTAACCTGTTCCTCCTTCTCCTTCCCTGACCCCGTCTTGTCGCCTAGACTAAATGCCAAATCAAAAAGGCTTTGTCGCAAGCACCCCAAACAAACTTCAGAAGGAGACTTCAACGTGGAACCATAAATCGCCCAGCTGAACGCAAACTGAAGATATGATAAACTCTAATTCCAAGTATTAGGATGCTTAGAATGGAATCCCCGTAATAAATGTACCAGAGTACGGTTATTGATATTTGTTTGCCCGTCTGTCTGCAGATGAAAAGCGGTACTTCTCTTCAACTTAGTATCCATCATCCCCCATAGCAATCTTTAGAAATGCCCCAAAAAGTGGCTATCCCTATCAAAAATAATAGTACAAGGGAGCCCAAAATACCACTAGACGTCTCTGAAAAATAATCGCGCTGCTCCTTCCCCTGTGACCGTCTTCTGGCATGGAATAAGAACAATCATCTTGCTGGATCGATCCACCACCACAAAAAAATAGTAATTTTTACACCTGTTCATGGGGAAACCACCCATAAAATCCATTGAAATACTCTCCAAAGGTCAACTTGGAACTGGCAATGGTAAGTACAGTCCTATCTTCCTATTTTAAGGCTTCGATGTGTTACATATCATGCGACCATGAACCATACGAGCAGCATCCACCTGCATCTTTAGCAAATAAAGATAATGCCCCAAAGTCATTAGATTCTTCTCAACCACAAAATGACCTGGCACCCGGGAATAATGTGCCTCTCAAATGTACTACAAACGGTCTCCACCCTCAGGAATACATATTAGACTGCCCTTGTAAATCAAACCATCCTTCAGAACATACTCGTACATCTTGCCCTGCAGTAATTTCTCGTAAATAACACTAAGCTCCTTGTCGTTACCATACCCTGAAACGTACTCAGAAGGAACAATCGGCTGGATCTGAATAACTACCAACAAAGCGGATATAGTTGGTAATGAGGGTCGAGATAACATATCAGCCATCTTGTGGTCTACTCCTTTCTTATACTTGATCAATAAGGTAAACTGCTGAAAGTACCATATCTACTTAATATGGCGAGCTTGCTGAAGCTTTGACTGCGTAAGTAAGAAATGTAACAGTTTGTGATCAGAATGTACGACAACCTCCTTCCCCAATAAGTAACTCTGTCAATGCTTAACTGATTAATATACCACATAAAAATCCTTATCGCAGGTAGGAGAGTTATGTACTGCTCCTGTAAACATCTTAGAATGGTAAGCAACTCGCTTCCCATCCTGTAAAGGGATTGCCCCCAATGCATAGTCTGACGCATCTGTCTCAACCTCAAAAGGCCACTACAAATTAGGTAATTCTAACACTGGTGCATCCGTAATTTTTTGCTTCAGGAATAGAAAAATCTTCTCATGGTGCTCTTCCCACAGAAATTGTACCTCGGTCTTCGTCAAAGAATGTAACGGCGCGGCTATTTGTGAAAAATGCCGAATAAATTTCTAGAAGTACTGACAAGAACCCATAAAACTCCTCACCTCTGTCACTGTGCGGGGTCTAGGACAATTAGTAATGACCAAGACCTTTTCTGGATTGACTTTAAGCTCGCCGCCACCAACAATAAAACCTAAATAGACTAGCTCCTGTTTCCCAAACTCGTACTTCTTTCCGTTCAGAAAAAGCTATTGTGATTGCAACAGGCCTAATACTTTGCGTAAATGCCCAAGATGCTCCTCCCATGTACGACTATATATCAAGATATCATCCAAGTATATAATCACAAAATCATCAATAAATGCACGAAGTACCTTATTCATTAGCCGCATAAAAGTTGCCAGAGTATTGCATAACCCAAAATGCATCACTAACCACTCAAAAAAGCCCTGTTTGGTTTTGAACGCTGTCTTCCAAGTATCCTCCTACCGGATTCTAACTTGATGGTAACATGACTTAAGATCCAACTTGGTGAAAAACTGAATCGTCTGCAGCTAATCATAAAGCTCATCAATCCGCGGAAGCGGATAATGATTCTTCACCGTGATCTTGTTCAGCGCCCGATAATTTATACACATCCTCCAAGACCCATCCTTCTTCGGCATCAGTAACACCGGCGAACCACAAGGTGAGGAACTTAGATTAATAACTCCTTGCTCTAGGAGTTCATGTACCTGCTTATTGATCTCATCAGAGTCAGGAAGAGAAGTCCAATATAACCCAATATTGGGTAGTAGCTCACCATTCACCAAGGGGATATCATGCTCCACATCCTTCTTACGTAGCATCCCCTCTATGCCCAGAAACAAGTCTTCATACTCCTCTTGCAACTCCCCCAGATCGGTTTATTTCTTAGGAGACATTGCCAAAGTAGACAATACTATAGCCGACGGACCCTCTTAAACCTGTCGTACCAACAGCAAAACAAATTTGCCGCTCGCATTAACCAACCTCTTCGCCAGAGTTGCCGTTACCAAATTACTGGTAGTGATATGTTCCTTGCACGCACTAATATGAAACTCAGTCCCATCTATCACCAATCGATACTTGCGAGCACGATGGTAAAGGATTACATCTCGGCCCCAAAGATAAGGGCTACCCAAGATGACTTGACACATGTCAAAGGGAACCACCAGACATGTTACTTCGTCAATAAACTTCTCAGTAATCGCAAACTTGAATGTACACTTCTTAGTGATCTTTAACTCCAAATCTATTTGAATCCAGCCCAAACCATACGGCTTAGCATGCGCCACAGTAGCCAAACCCATCTTCTTTTACCACTACCTCCGAAATTAAATTCTTCTGGCTACCCGGATCAATAATGGCCTCGACTAAGCTCTGCTTTACTTAAATACTGACAAAGAAGAGCTCTTCCCGACTCACCTCATCGATAACTAGAGGTTTCTTGAACATTAGAGTAAGCTTAGGGAATGTCTTATCTAAATCTGGAAGATCCACAATCGCTGCGGCTAGTACACATTTTTCTTTATTGCCCTTCTCCTCCTTCAATCGAAGCTTCGGGTGAAGTTTCCAACATCTATAGGAATTGTGCCAATTAGCCTTGCAATGACTATAGATAGTCCCCTTGAATGAAGACCCCTGTCCTTTGGACTCCCCTTTCTGATCAAACTTCCAATTAACCTTGTAACTCAACTTGCTCTTGTCATCTTTCTTGTCGCTCTTCAAATACTTACCTTCAATGGAAATTACTTTAACGGTAACGTCCTCGATATTTTCCACCTTGAAGAGCCTTAATTCTCTCCTAATGGACTCCGACAAACCCCCTGTATACTTCATAAATACGTCGTACTCATCCATGTCAATATCTAAAACTAACGCTTGGTTATGAAATTCCATAGTGAATTGTTGTACGGATTGCCCAAACCTTTGGCGCAAATTATGCCATTTGTACCATCGCTCCTGTTTATACCCAATCGGATAGAATTTCTTCCTCACCAAGACCTTGAATTCCTTCCAACTTAGACTTTCGACATCATGTCATTTACGGTAGGATTTCTACCACAAAAGTGAGTGACTTATGAATTTCAAAATAGAAAAGAAAATCTTTTGAGCGTTGGAATATTAATCCACGGAAAAATAGGCCTCCAACCTATCTAACCAATTATCTAATTTCTCGGCATCGACGGAACCATAAAAAACCAGAATCTTAATCTTAAAGCCATTACGAATATTACGCAGATGATTTGTTGACTTACCAAAACTTGGCACTCCTTAACAGAATCGGCATCACTAGAATCATTATCTTTCTCCCTATTAACCTCGTCTCCATCTACCGTCAAAACCCCTTTCTTCTCCGATCGGTGTCACCGTTGAGAGCGGCCTTACCGATTCACCGAAACGGAACCCAACGTGAGGTTTGTGTTAAGCAATTGTTCGACTAACTTCTCTACAGTAGAAGTTAGGGCAGAAATAGTCGTTTCCAAAGTTGTGAGTCGATCATTAGAATCGCCCATCTCCAAATCATCTTTCTTCCTTGAAGTAGGTTTACGATGGAACTTTAATGGACTCACTAGCTTCCCCTTCGTTTGCTTGAGACAGTCACGTGTAAAGACTATAAACCCCAATCAATCCCCGAGAATCGAAAACTGGAAAACTGATACCACTTAGTCCTCAATACGATCGAGAAGCTTGTGTTTGTAGAGAAATACAAAGAACACCAATTGGTTTGAAAAAATAAAGAATTCAATTACTCGAAATGAAGTAACTACAAGAAAAAAAACTCTCAAGCCCTAGGTTTCTCTTATAACTCATTTCAGATCTAACATAGAAAAGAAATAACCAAAGTCCCCTTTATATACTAGGGAACTAAAAATACTAAAAATACGCATCTCGAGGTAAAAACACCCCTTAAAATACAGCCACCTCCAAAAGGAAAAAGGCTGAATTGCACCTCTGTTCAAACAAAATAAGTTTCTGTTCAAATAAAATAAAGTGTATTCGAATAGACAAAAGTTTATTTGAATAAAACCCATCAGGAAGAAATCTATTCGAACAGATTTAATTATGTTCGAATAAAACCTATCAGGCAGAAATCTATTTGAACAGAAATAATTTTGTTCGAATAAAACCCATCAGGCAAAAATGTATTCAAATATAAACAATTTTGTTCGAATAGAAACTTAAAAACCTTCATTTCTTTGTCAGATCCTCCTGAATCATCTTTGGAACTAAGACAATGTTGGAGATCCAATCCATGAATTTTACTTCTCGCATGAATCCCACATTGATCAATTTATCAATTTTATAATTGACTTAGCCTTTGAGACGAGGTGAGAGCCTTCTCTATTTATGTTTAACTGCCGTGGCTTTATTTTTGATGCTCAATTTGTGATTCACTTTGGCTGGGTTGACCCCTGGCATTTCTTGGAAAGTCCAAGCGAAGACACCTCGATTCACATTTAAAAAATGTACGAAGATGACCTTCTCTTGTGAGACCAACTGGGTACTAATATAAGTACCTCTACTAGGCCCATCAATGTCAATGTACTCTGCAGGTTCCTTTATTGAAAGCTGATCATCGGTATAACCAACATTCTATAATTGCTATACAACAAATCTGTCAGATGTGTCTGGTATGGTAGAGACGGTATTTTACAAGCTCATGAAAGCTTTAGACTGTTTCTGATTTCATAGATGCCGCCGTTATATTTGAAATGAAGTACTTGATGGAATGTGGTTGCGATTGCTTCCATATTGTGTATCCAACAGTGGCTCATGTTCCCCAGGTATCGGGATTTGGCATTGATGATGTAAAAAACAACATCGCTAGTGGTGGGTTCAATTTTAATGGGCAGGATGATCTTTCCTACGTGTTCTTCTTTAGATCCATTAAAACTGATAATATCAATGTTGCTTGGTATAACTTTATATGCTAATCCCATTTGTTCAATTGTACTCAAAAAAAGGATTTCAATACCTCTGCTGGTATCGATCATCATGGTATGTATGTTAAATTTCTTCATCTTAAGCATAATAACCAGAGCGTCATGATGTGGAAACTTGACTTGATTAATATCATAATCCTCAAATGAAATCCCAGTTCGTCAATTGCTTGATTCAAGAAGAAGTTTAGCTTTTTTATCCTGAAATGTGAGGTCTCAAAATTCTGCTAATCTCCTCCTTTTGAATTTGGCAAAGTTGTTGATCTGGTGGATCTCGATCATATTGTTGTGGTACATGTAGCAGAAATATTTTTCCGCAGCTTTTCTTTGGATCTGAACAACTTCATTTTGTGTCTTATAGCTTCCATTCTTGTATCCATCTAGGTTGATAATGTACTCGTCCATTCTCCCATCTTTGAAAATGTACTCTAGCAATCTCTGTAAAGCATAGCAATTGTTAGTTGTATGATGCGTTACCTTGTGATACATGCAGTATGGTTTTGCTTCAATTGGCTCTAGCAGCTGAGATACCCTATAGAACTTGTCTTTCTCAAATATGGGAAGATTGCTAAGTTTTGGACATTCATCTTGGGAAGGACCAGCTTGGGTAGTAAATTACCAGTTTAAGATTTGCCTGTATTTGCTTTAGCCTGCTTTTTATTACCCTTACCATTTTTCGGTTTACTATTGCGATCTATGCTTTGACCTTTTCAAGTTAGGACATTTTTAGAAGATTTATGCCTTTCGGTCATCATCCTTTCCAGGTCGACATACCCATTGACCTTGGTAATTATGTCTTCCATGGTCAAGGGTTTATTCAAGAAGTGATGCTCCTTCGCTTTGCAATCGATCCATAGTGCATTGTTAAATGCAAAAATGGTTATTTTATGATCTAGATTATCAACCTTTCGGGTGAATTCCAAAAATTTCTTTACAAAGACTTTGAGTTTCTCTCCTTGAGATTGTTTAGGATTAATATGAGCATACGTTTTGACCAAAATCTTCTATAGTTGGTCGAATGTAAGGATTAAATTTTCAGGTAGAGAATGAAACCACCATAGCGGTTCTCCCTGTAGGCTTATGAAAAATAGACGACACAGAATGTGGTTCAAGCTTGAATATAATCCCAGTGAGTCACGAAATTGTTGAATGTGTTCTTTTGGATTCGGGCCTTTGTATTTATATATCTTCAAAGTACAGAAACCTGCCGGTAGTTCCATGTTTAACAAATCTTTGACGATCAGATTACCTTGTAATTTGGTCAAATCATCCTTATTGTCGAGTGCTTAAGCCTCGATTAACTCCTTAATTCACTGATTCATGTGCTCCTGTGTAATGTACTAGCGTGGTACTTTATCGACTTGGTGTGCAGGTTGGGAGTTATGAGTACCACTATCTTTGCTCAAACGTTCATGAGCTGGTATTCTGGATTGGGGTCGCAGCTTCCCTTCTTGACGTTTGGAGGGCCGACGCCCTCTACTGACGTCGGACTGATCTTCCCGTCCCATATGAATAAAAGCTTCTAGTACGTGTAGATTGTTATGTTGATGTCCAAAAGCTCCTTTGCTAGTAGCTCCTCGTGGTCCTAATCTATCTCGCGCTAAAACTCTGGAGTTCATTGGTATTTAATCATGTTCCCTTCGAAGGGGAAGTCATTGATTATCTTGCAAGGCATTCTGCATCGTTGCCATCCATTCTTCATGTTGTTTGAATTCTGCTTGACGAGCCTGACGCTCACTTTCTAGTTCTTGGTCACGGAGCTCGAGGTCAAGTAACAATTGTTGCTCGATCTCATTCTATATCCCTATTACGGTGTGGAGGTTTTTCGTAATTCTGCATGCTGATTTGGTTTGACTGAAATATCATGTTGGGCTCTTGTGGCTGGTTGCTTGGAAGTCACCATGATTGGAAATTAATTATTGAGTAATTATATGCCTTAGGATTTCATAGAAATGTTTTCTTTCCTACTGACGATGCCAAATGTGAGGGCCTAATTTTGTAGTAGCTTGAAATAGTTTGAAATAGTTCTTAAACAAAATATACTTGTAGCAAAAATTAGCATAACCTATTATAGAAATGATACAGGTGATTAGCGTAGAAACCTTTGAATATGTAAAAACCATAACCTCAACTTGAGGATTTAGTAACTGCAACTATATTGCTTGAGGCAGATAGATTTGATTACAAGTTATGATCTCTTCATCTTGAAAAACCTGGTCCTTTTCTCCTAACTCATCCTTTTTATAAAACTTACTCTCAGTTTTTTATCGTGTATAAACACATTGTCCTAGAAATAGGGGCAAGTAGAAGTTAGGCATGTAACTACTAGTTCATGGGAGACATGTGTCATTGACTTATTCTAATTTATATGTAGTACATGAGCCACGTTCTTCATTGGTTAGTGGTCAAGGTGTTATTGTTGATGGTATATATCACGTGTATGCTTGAGTCTGGTATTGACTTAGTTCTAGTTTATCACAGCTCGAAGGTCAAGTCCCTACAGATTTGATGGTCTCTAAAGGATAAATACAACATTTTCTTACAATTTGTATAATGTCTCATGTTGGACTATGCAAAATATTCATCAACCATAGTTAATTTAAAATAAAGAAAACAATAATATATTGCATCACAACAGAATTTCATAATATTTCACGTTCATATCAAAATTATTAATTTCAAACATTTATTTACAAGCTTCAACAAGCACCAATTCTACCAAAATAAATAAGGTCTCATCAATCTACGTAAAACATTGAAAATCATTGTACAATTACTAAATGTAACTGTAGCATTCAAACTAATGATCCATATCTTACACACTCAAAATGGAACTATCGACACTCAAGCAACATGTCTACATTTAATTAACACTTGCTTCAATTACAACCATAGCTGTTAAGAAATTACCTTAAGCAACAAAAATATCCAACTGTTACAATGTTAACCACAATATTCAAAAATAATTGTAGATCAATTAAGTATACATTACAAAATTGAAAATATATGAAATTTAGTGACATCACATCTATATCAGAGTCGTGAGTGGAAGCAAATCAAATATATAGAAGTTGCAATACTATACCACCAAATGCTACTCGACACATAGTATAGTGAACAGTAAAATACTCATATACGCAAAGAATGATCCATAATGAACCATACCTAAAAGGACTAGAAGACTTCTGTAACTAACATTTTGTCCGAAAATAATATCAGTGCCAATCTACGAAACAAAAGATAGATATGTCAAAAGGAAGTTCTTCATAATTTTAATCAACATAGCTTGATATAAATTATATCATAAATGAATATTTAGAAGATTTTAATAGGACCTATGTGCAACAGATAAGAGAGTAGGAGAAACAACTATATCATGTTAGTTTACAAATGTCATATGTTGGCTAAGCTACTTTTAACTCTAAAATACTAATATATTGGGTCAAAAATTCAAAAATCCACTAGAAAAATACTTAGTAAATCATTAATGAAAGCATTGCAACAAAAAAAATAGAAGTTAACTATGGTCAAGATTCCTCATTAATAATGTTTCCCCATAAATTCATATTCTTAGATGCTGTGAGTGTGAACACAAGTTGATAAACAAAATATAACTAATATTCAAGTTACCCATTTATCTGGTTTGAAGTTGTATTATGATTAAAAACTACCAAAATATTAGCAAAAGTATTGTTTCCTATCCACTGCTTTTTTCCATTATGTACCCAATCTACCTGTGTATCAATGACCAAGAAAAAAGAATAACAATCTTAAGAGCTTTGGGAGTTAAAAATATATAAAATAATAAACAGATGTCTTCAAAATAAAGATAGTTGAGCTAAGGTTCTGACTTTTGTTGTTGTTGATTTCAAAGAACTTGCGTCATTAAGCTCAGTTAAAGCCTAAAATGCTAATAAATTTACAAATTGACTCCATGATTGATCAAATAATACGTCAAAAATCTTATCCCTATTGTATTTAAGGAAAGAAAATGAATTGCAATAAAAATTGCCTATGAAGGACTTATAGAGGTGGTATCCCAAGGTAAAGTTGTTCAGATTTCCTTGTAGTTGAAAAGCTAGCTAAAAAAATGAAATCCTAGACCTTTAGTTTCTTCTACAGTATCGGACCCCCGTAACTTATGCAATTGCAATAGTATTTTAAGTAATGGACATCCCCAGACATCTATAACCCTGATCAAGAGAGATATTTAAGAAGCTTATTTACAAATTTCAGTCCCAGAGATATGAAAATATGGTAGTACTTTAGGTACCTTAATTGTGTCACCAGCAGCATGCAGAGCATCAAGGTTCGAAAGAACATGAAATGGAAATTCAGCTTTCTCACAGTACTAAAAAAAGATATAGTACACAAATATGTTATGGGATGTTATTTACATTAAGATTAATAGTGAAAATAACATTAAAGAGGGGCAGACGCCTAAATAACAGTTATTCGATCCTCCATTGCTAGTACGTATACTATTAAGAATTACTAGTGATTGGAAATTTTCTTACAAGTTATGAACTATGGAGATAAGTGAAGTAGGGTAGCATCCTTACTCTACGTGATGATATCCTTCAGGAATGGTGTATAAGGACTGACAAACAAATATAGAATTGAAAGCTTAAACACTAATTTTAGTCTGTACAGAGTTAAGACATGTATTAGGAATGTCTCTAGGTATGACCGTGTCAGCGAGCGTCCAAATATGAAACAAGGAGCACTTATAGTTGATCAACAAATGATTGTATAGCTGCTTCGGCAGTGTTTTACAGTGAAGGTTGAGCATTTGCAAAATGAGACTGTAGCAAACCTTCTAGTCCTCCAAACTACGTAATTCCTGTCAATAGAATGTTGAGTGGACAGAATTAACTTCTGTTTCACAATGTTACATACTAAACTAGACAAGATTTCTTGAAATTCTATAAAACTAATGACTACTCACACTATAGTATATGTTTCTGGTTAGATAGAACATCTTGTTAATTTTTAGTTAACAATTTGAACCATTACATGCTAGACGTGCCAATGATGACAATACAGGAGTATGGAGTATCGTCTAAAAAAGATAGATCTTAGTGTATCACACATACGCGTAACTTATGGTTCTAATTCTACATAATGTTGGATATTTGAGTACACCCCATTGCATTTGCTTATGAATACATGAAAAGTTATGTCATTATGTACAAAAAAATGACGCATAATACAACCTTCGAATCCCATTGCACATTCTATTTTTTCTTCAGTGACTAATATAGTTGCTCCAATATTAACCATAGTTGTTCCGATAAGAATGGTTGTCCAGAATTGAATCACGTCACCAGGAAAAAATATAGACAACCTCAACAAAGCAGCTAGAACAAAACCTTGCCCTCTTAAAATACTAAGAACTTGCAAAATATTTGGCCAAGTCTATTTCAACGCCAAACTACTCTTCTCAATCAACCCATTAATACCCACATTAACAGCAGCTCCACCTTCCATTGCTAAAATTTTCTGACACTCAACCACAAAAACCCCACAAAAAATTACACCCATTATTAACCCAATAGGCTTAACAACATCCACCAACACTTTAAACTTTGGAGTCCCCTCTTTCTCTACTACACTACTTACCACAGGCAATCCATCAAATACCTTACCTTCATTAAAACCATGGGGTTTTAACCCATGCAACTTTGTCTCATTCTCATTAATTCGTAATGAGTTATGAGGAAATCGATTGAAAATGATTCCCTTTGATGAGAGCCTCAATTGGCAATTACAAATGATAACAAGTGAAACCTTTCTACTCTAAAGAAACCATGATTGAATGAGAAGAACTTATGATTCATGGGCTAAATTCATGGCATTTGAGTTGTAGGGAGATGAAATCATGCTTAATATGTAGGGTTTTGGAAAGGAGTAAAGAATGTCAGGGCTTTGTTTGTGAAAGTCATCTATGCGGATTTAAGAAGCTATCTTGGTTTTGATGCGGGTCAAATCCAACAGTCCCTAAAGTTAAACAATTTGGGACGACTAAGTCCATCAGTCCCTAATCTTATCCTATTAAGGACAGAGTGATTCTTTCTGTCCCATAAACAAAAATATAAGAGACTGATTCAAATTCGTCCCAAATATCTTATAATTAGTGATAAAATTTACTCAGTCTGTAATAACTGGTCCCTTAAAATCATTTTTTTTGTACTGATTGGACTTTTGGTTAATCATTGATACGGGAATAAAATACTGGAGTGTACAAGACATTCTTCTTTATTGAAAACTACAAAAAACGTATGAATTTTTTTTTTCATGCTATTGATTTTTGTAAATACAAACAAAAACACTATTAGTATCAAATTTAATTAATGACAAGTTAGTTATAGATTTAGGAGTTACAAATTTAAATATTACGTGTCTATTAGTTAGGTAATCGATCTCCTTGAATTAGTTGGCATGACCCCATTTTCTTCATATTTCCTACCATTTTCAATTTTGCAAAGTAACAAAAATCCATGCGGAACGAATATCACTCTGGTACCAAGTTTAGCCTCTCCCCTAGAATTCCTTTATTTAAGAAGAATCGCCATCTTTCTAAAACATTACCCAAGATAATAGGAATAAAAACAAAAACGGATAAGATAATTTAGAAACTACTAAAATAAAGTAGGTCCCACAAAGAGGCTGGCTAAGGACACGGGGGACGTGACTTGAGTGACCACATTGGCCTTAATTCCTATCAAATTAATATAGCACTTGACTGGTTTTTCTTGTGTCTGATGTTAATCATCTCTTATGATCGTTTCTCACATGTCATGGGTTATT
The DNA here is from genome assembly GCA_014058105.1 of Kingdonia uniflora. NCBI lineage: Eukaryota > Viridiplantae > Streptophyta > Magnoliopsida > Ranunculales > Circaeasteraceae > Kingdonia > Kingdonia uniflora. The sequence goes on along the minus strand of JACGCM010000956.1, from coordinate 20,584 downwards.
TATATTTATGTTTATTTGATTCAAGCCTCTTCATTGCTAGAGATGTTAAGTAGAATTTATGAACTTGCTTCTTTAACCATCACAAGTTAAAGATGAGGCTTTTCCTTAGTTTAGTAGATTTCTATTTGAATTAGAATTTGGATTGCTAATTGAAATCCTTATTATGTTCTGTAAAAGGGGATACTATATTTTATTAGTTTTTAGCTGGTGATTTGAAGAGAATTAAGTTTTAGTTTTAGTTAAGTTTTGTTTTGAGTTTAATTTCACAATTAGGTTATTGATAAGTAGTTTTTAGGGCCTCTAGCAAAATACCCGCTCAAAGTACGGTTGTCGAATTGTAGTACGGATGAGTAAGATCGAATCTACAAGGAGGTTTGGGAAATCAAATACTTTTTAGGCCAAATTACAGTTTTATAAAAGATAAATCTAAGAAAAAAAAATAAAAATTAATTATAAAACTTAATGAGAAAGAGCTAAGGTTCAGACTTGGCCTATACCTTTCAAAGTACTAATCCATGTACAACTAGATCTTAATATCTCCACCTATCATATGTTCGTGTAAAAACACATATAATATTATAAAATAAATCACTAAATCTGTGGTCAAGCATTTAGTGGTTATGCTTTTAAGTGATGATGAAGAGTGTCTTAGAGAATAATCAACTCAACCATGGCTAGGCTTGAGTGAGTTCTCTGGTATTTCCACTTATTAAGATCTTTAAATCAAGTCTACTATTAGTAGCACTTGTTTGTATCAAAAGTTATCGTACACCAAATCGAAGCTATGGTCAAGCCTTCGATATGATGTACTAACTTATCAATCATAAAGTACTAAGAGAAAACTAATTAGAACCAAATAAATACCAACTATTACACATCCAAGAAGAGGCAATATCTTAGCCTTAGCTAGGAGATTAACCGCTCATCTCAGATTTTATCGCATTAACAACTAATGAAGACATTAATAAAAATTAAACTAAAAGAGAATAAAAAGGCAATTAAATTATAAAAAATTGGGGGAGGGTTCCTTTTATATGAGAGGTAACCCAAATTTAAAAACTATACATTAAATTGTAAAGAATATTTTCACAATAATATCTTCAAATTTTATAACCAATCACCTAATATTCTTGTATATAATTTCTGTAATAGCCTATTTTTGCAGAGACCGAAAACAGTGCTTTACGCCTTTGAAATATAAAATAGTGGTTTAGAACTAAAAGCAATTGACACGTGATTTAGCATGGAAAACCTTTGAATGGGTTAAAAACCACGACCTCTCCTGAGGGTTTCTTAATGAATAGTGTTTTTATATATATGCTAGCTATTACAAAGAGAAAAAGATATCAAGTTTATGAGTTTTTGGTTGGGATGACTTTCTCTCAAAGTTCTCTCTAGGAAATAATAGCCGTCCTGGATCTTGATCTCCAGGTTTCTTTTTATATGTCTTATAATATGACCGTTGATTACATTGATGAGGGACGTTACATTATCAGGTTTTGACGAGTCGTCATAATGGTCTTCTGTAACGTCTTGATATTTGTTAATCTATAACGGATCTATTAATATTCTTTAGCTGCAACTTCAGACCGTTAGGAAGATACGATCTCTTGTGATATTTGCATGCATACGACCTATTGATAAGTGGAGAAGTATCTTCTGTTGCACAAATTCATAGGATGCTTTGATATCTTTAAACTGTTGGTAAGGAAGTTTGTACTACGATCTCCTTGCATTTATTCCTAGGTTGGTTATCAGTGTGTTTACACGAGCTATGTGAGTTTGAATATCAGACTCAGTATGAGGATTAGAAATAATCCCTCACAACCGCCCCTCTCAGCCAATAGTAGGAGAAACGTGTGTTGCGAGTGGTGTTGGATGAGAAGTCCTTTCATTTGAATTGAATGCTGCATTGATGGCTTCAATTTATCATGGAAGAATAATAGTTTCGACTGTTGGGTCTCCAAAAAATTCTACTTGAGATGTGCACTTGTGATGAATACTTTATTGGAAGTTGTGGCATGCATTAAACGCTGCAAGTATAAAGCATGGTGAATAGTCGCTATCACTGTTCACCCTGGTTAACTTTGTCAGTAGTTCTGATTAGTATAAGTAGTAGTTATGGTGATAACTTTACGCCAAGCATATGAAGCTGGAGTTCAGACCAAAATGGTAAGTCTGCAAACTCGTTATTTTGGGACCCAAAGTCTTTCTCTGCCGACTCCAATCTCTATTTCTCTAACTTTTTATGGGATATCGTGGGAAGAAGTAGAGGAGACAGAGGATGATTATCATTAAATATGGCAATTCCATTATGTGGTTTTGTTTGCCGTTCACCATCGGTCTTATCTTTGGATGCTTGCAGAGGATGCGGTGGCGGCGGAGGATGAGAAAGCTGGGGTATCCTCTGTTAAGTACTGCCGATACCCCCGCTAAAGATTGGGCATTGTAATGGTGGAGGAGCTCCTTCGTCGGCAGTGGAGGTTGGGGTTATGGTGGAGTGGTGGGATTAACTTTGTCCTCTACCTCACTCCAGTTCATTTTTTTTGGGCTTTGAGTTCTTCTGCTGAGCCCGCCGTTGTTTCTTCTCAAGTGTTGCACTGTCATCTATAACGTAGGCTATTCTATGTAAAAGAAAAACTTGTGTGTAGAACATGTAATCTTGATTTTCAAACTGGTTAAAGTATTCGTCCTTGTAAATTAATTTTCTTGAATAATAAATTCGAACTTTCTTATCTTGTCTTGTAAGTGTTTGAAACTGCTTGAATGAACTAGTCAAAAAATGACATAGGTTCTAAATATGTAGATTAAAATATTACTTAGTTGAACTGCATATATTGTGCTATGTAATTGCTTCATTGTTGTGAGAGTATCATCATAGTTAACTTGAACACTTGTTATCATAGGCGGAAACTTGGCTGCGGCCTCTGATGTGGAGTGATTTGTGAACTTCTACTAGATTTTTGAATTGGAAATCATGCTTAAAATTGCGCAGCAGGATCGTGAAGTTGCAAATGATTGTTGTTGTTCAGGAGTGAACGTGCTGTAAGATCTGTACAAATCTTCTTGGGCAGTGAGTCCTTGAATTTAATAATGATGGAGAAGAGATACAGACGTGATAACCGAACACGTTACTCCAAAGATCATCATGAGGGCAAACAAAAAGATGCGCATGTAAAGAGGGATAATGCTAACACGTGTCCCAATGAGCCGTCGTTTCAGAAACTGAGGGTCAATATAAACTCTTTTCTTTCTCCCACCCACAAGCCATATTCATTTGCTGGGAGAGAAGAAAGTATTTCTAGAGAGAGAAAGTCTTCAAACTTCAATCGTAGTCCACCGTTTTACTGTGGTCTTCCTGGAAAAACTGGCACTTTGCTGTTTGACGTGAAGGTAGTGACTGGAAATGACGATTGCAGTTCTTCTAGTACTGGTTAGTGACTCTGTTTCCACTATTTTTTCTGTTGTATTAGTTTCTTAGAACTGGTAGTTGCATGTTTGGACTTCTGGGTAGATTAATAAAGTGTTGGGTACGGCTGAGAGAGGAGGCCCGTTTAATTTAAAAAACTCTGAGCAGATTTTTCCTGTATGAGGTAGATGCGCTCAAAAAATCCAAAACCCAATAGTAAATTTGTTGTATCTTATAATAGTGAGGAATCATCATCGTCTGGTAGGACTATGAATGATTTGGAGGTAATTGGCACTGTAACTATTGTTATACCGGCTGTTTCTTCTTCGAGGGATGTGGGATTGTAAGCGGGGATTGAAACTGGGCAATTTTGTATTTATCCTGAGAATGTAGACATAGCGAAGAAATTTTTGTAGTATAAAAGAAGTTTAAATGGATATTGGGGGAATTATGTGATGAATGCGGAGTTGTGGTTTAGGACTCTGGTAAGACCAGATGGTAAGATAGATCATTATCAGGTACCTTCGCTGGATAAGTAGAAGGGAACTATGGGTATAGGAGATGATATAGATATCTCTTATTACAATTGGACTGGTGCAGAGGTCGTAGAGGACGGATTCCTTTGCTATCTGAACCAGGTTGCATATGGGTTGAACATTCCCCTCACTTTTTTCCAAAAGGGTGTCATGAATGCTCTAAAGAGCTGCCCTGGCCAATTAAACTGTAATGTCTTTGAAATGATGAAGGTCAGTGAAGCCCTTAACAAGAGATGAAGGGATGGTGGCATTGCGAGACAGTTCATAGCAGATGATGTCTTGAAATACTATAAGTTTAATTATGTGAAAGATCAAAAGAGCGGATACTTGTTTAGTAATTCGGCGAGGCTGAAATTCTTTGATTTTGAATCTGTTGGGAGACCCTGGTGCAGCCATCTTGTGCTGGTAAGGGGTGATTGTATGCAAGTGCCTGGGGAACCGGCGCTCGAGCTGATATATATGAATTTTAACGAGAGTAAGTATCTTCATTCTGCCTGTAGTTCATCTTTAAACTTATTGCGAGTTGCTAACATAGTTTGTTGTTTAATTAGACAGAGCCTAATCCCAAAGGTACCGCTGATACGTCAAGTCTGCTTGACATTGTTAGTCGAGAAGGAATCGAACTGACCAAAGTTCTTGGAGCACTAGGCATTCGTAGAGAAAAGAGATTGAATTCTATAGTTGAAAAAGTACAGCGAGCTCATCAGAATCAAGCTATGGCTACTTCTGGTTCTGCTTATGATGACATTTTAAAGATTCCTGCCTGTGTTGCGGGTACTTAAAGTTCCTTAGTTTGGCGACCTAGAGTAAAAAGGACAGTGCCGCCTTCTAAACAAATAGCTCATGTGCAGACACTGTAGGTAGGGAATGAGGGGGTGGGTGCTGATGAAAATATGGCTCCTCCTTTGAAGAAGTATAAACAAGAGTCTGAGAAAGATATCTGAGCTTCTCTAAAGGGAGTCAACCTCAAAGCGGTGGTGCAGGAGGCGCTGGATTTGGCTAAACGTGATCCCATCCGCCTGGATACTCAAATCCGATCTAGTATATCATAGGTATGCATGATGTTATCTGATTAAATCATTTTAAGTAGTGATCCGATCTTATAATACTGCTTTGTTGTATTTGTGGTGCAGCTTTCTGTTGCTTGGAAGTCGGCCGCGGAGGTGTTGAAGGTAGCTGATGCGGATTGTGCCAGCTATGAGGCTGAGAAATCATCTTTAGCTGATCAGTTGAAAGAGCGAACTGCGCTCTGTGAGCAGTTGCAAAAGGGAAAGGTTCTGTAGAGGGAGAAGTTCAAGAAAGAGAAGGCTCTACAGAAGGATTAGTTTGAGAAGGAAGCTGCTGCTACAAAGAAAGAGTTTGAAGATGAGGCAAAAAAGGTTATTGACATTGTGGTGGCTTCCCGAAATAAGCTGATTCAAGCCTTTTACTTCTGAGGTTTGAGCAAAAAGGATGTCGATCTTACTCTTACAGGGAAGTATTGCGAGATCATCATCCCTGGGGATAATGCCTCTCTAGTGGCTGAGCAGAGCCTGGCTCCTCCAGTGGCTGATGATACGACCAAGGAAGTAGTAAGAGCTAATTCTTGATTCTGTAGTTGAAACATAGTTTTGAGACTTGTTCGAATTTTATCCTTTGTACTAGTGATAAAACTTGTTTTGCTGAGATTTGAATTTTTTGCGGCTGTTGTTGATATATGTTGTTTTGATGGTGAATGTATAATTTGTATGTAGGAGGTAGTTCGTTTGAGGGGAAAAGTGTGCGAGATGGAGAAGGCCTTGTGTCGAGCAAGTGATTCCATCAATCATATTCAACAGGTGCATAATAAACTTGAATATGAGAAATGTCTTCATAAGTCAAATTCTTATAACACCTTTAAGGAGTTATTCGAGCTTCAATGTAGTTACGGAAAGATAAAAATTGAGAGGGATGAGGTTTTATGAAAAAAAAGTGATAGGCCCGCTTTGCTCCAAAAATCCCTTAAGGATAAATGGTTCGTAGGTGAGAGTGATAAGTTAGAGTGCCAAAGGTTATTATTATCTTTGACGCTCTATTTTGAGGCCGAAGTTGATAGTGAGCGAGGTTTGAAGGAAGCCTATTTAGAACTGTTAACTAAGAGAGGCATAGTGCCGGACCCAGCTCGGGTGAATTTTTTTGCAGAAGAAGCATGTAATCGCTATAGTATATAGGCGCAAAGATGCTCGGCTCGGGCTGGAGTGTCCATCATATGGGGTGGTGTAGGTCCATTGCCTGATGAGCTTGACTTTTGTAGGGGCAAAAAGCAATGAGGATTCTTTTCTTCAATATAAAGAAAGAAGATAAAAGGGTCCATGCACAATTAGAAAACGGCCTGAGGCATGCTCGTGATGAATTGGAGCTATGCAAGGATCATAATACATGTCTGGAGATGGAAAAGGTAGAGTATAATAAGCTGTTGCAGAGTTCGGATAAAAGAGTGACATTGTTAGAAGCGTGTTTACTAGATACGCAGAAACTTTTTCAAATGTCTCAATCGCGGTTGAAGAAGTATCTTACTCCCAAGCGGGGAAAACGTGCCAGCAAAATAGACCACGAACGTCAGATTGCCGATGTTATAGTGTTTTATGGGGAGAGCTCGAGAGAGTGGAAAATGAATTTAGATCCTTAATCGTGAGTTATGGTAAATATGTTAATGCAGAGAATGATAAGGTTGAAAATATGTGGTTTGCAAAAGGTAATGAGGGTGGAGGAGCTTCAACCACAAAACCGCGAGCTGAAGAGTCTAAGGAGGAGGAGGTTGAAGATCTGTTACCTCACACACGGCATAAGACCCGTCCTCAAGAGGTCGAAATCTATAATTAACCTTTGTAAGTAGATGCGAGTAGTAGTAGGGTTCGACCATAAGCCAACTGAACATCGGCATATGATTGTGCTGTGCATAATGTAGCTGATTCGTTTATAGTTTGATGTCATATTAAATGTTGTTGAATCACATGTCTCATTTGAATGAATATCTATTGATAGATGTATTATCGTTTGAAATCTGTTCATCTAGATCAAAGACAATGAACAGGACAAATGGGTTGTCTTATCTGCATCAAATATGGAATTGTTTGCAAAGTTGCAGCAATGTTCGTTGGCGGTTGAAAATATGACTTTGTTGAATTTGAAGCTGGAATCTGAGATGTTGGAGCTGCAAAGTTGGCTAAATGTTGGATGCAGAGATATTGACTACTAATAATGAAGCCGAAGTGTGGAAAGAATCTCTGAAGAAGAAAAAGTTGGAGATCCATGGCTGCGAATCAGCAAGTACATGATCTATTTAGTACAATTGAAAAGCAGGAAAATGATCATTTGTACCATCAGTCTGTGGTAACAAATAATACTGATCTCTTGAAGAAGCAAGATGCTGAAATTCATCATATGCGAGAGCGTCTGAAAAAGCTGAACTGGGATTTGCGTGAGGCTCGAGATTCATGACAGAGAAAAAATGATCGCGCCAAAACTCACGAGGAAGTATGTTACAAGAGAGATCGATAGATGAATGAAACCACCAATAAGTATAATTCACGGATTGCCGATCTTGTCCGAGATAAACAAGCTTTGATACTAGAGTGTATGCGAGGTAATGAAGTTTATGAGGAGCTCCATGTTAAGTATAAAGAATCGCAGAGGTTGGTGGATGCAGCAAACGATGAGATCCAGTATTTGAAGAAGGTAGATAAGAAGTTGCAACGTCTGAAGCAGGAGCGTAGTGTGTAGATAACGAAGCAATATAGAGATTCGTTACTGCAGGAGAAAAAATCTTTGGCAGATCAATGTAAGGATCTTGAAGACGAACTAAAGAAAGTGAAGACCGAGCATTGTGAAGCTATGTTGATAACTGCGGAAGATGTTATACTGTGCACTCTAGCTATGTTGCATGCTGATGTAGAGAAATTTTGAACACAGCATGATTCGATCTTGGCTGCTTCAACTGAATACTGCATGTATTATGATTTGCAGCTAGCGCGGTTATCTTATATAGATAATCTGATGCCGAGAGTTATGGAATTGTTGAATGCATCTTCTTTTGTAGTTGATGCGGCTATACCTTTTCCTACCTTACTTTCATCTGGGCCTGGGGAAAGTTTGAATGTTGTACGCCCGAAGCGTAAATGGTAGTTTCATTGTTTATGTTAAAGTGAGACAGAGTGTAAATATGTTTTTTGTGTAGAAAAAATGTCAAAGTTTAGTAGAAAATGGTTTTTTGTTCTGTACAACTTTGTATGGTCGAATTGGGTGAACCAATAAACGACAATGAAGAGATATTGTTGTAGCGGTGTTGTATCCTCTTGTACATAGGTCGATTTGAGCAAGTCAATAAGCCCGTAAAGAAGTTTATAAAAATGTTTGACGAATAATAATGCTCTCTGCCAGATTGAATTGATTGAATTGATAAGCGACCTTTGGAGAGCGAGTATATTTGAAAATAGATGCTATAGGCTTCATTCATAGGTCAAATTGAGCGTATCAATAGGTGACCGTAGTGAGGCACCTTTGAATATTTAATTGCTATATGGCGTATCTCTAACAGATTGAATTGATTGTCTCAATAAATGACCTTATGAGAGCAAATTTATTTGAACAGCTAGGATGTAGGTCTCAATCACAGGTCGAATTGAGCATATCAATAAGCGAGCGTATAGAGACATCTTGAATATTGAATAGCTATATGGCGCATCCCTGGCAGATCAAATTGATTGTCCTCAATAAGCGACCTTATAAGAGCGAATTTATTTGAACAACTATGATATAGGTCTCAGTTAAAGATCAAATTGAGCGTATCAATAAGCGACGCCCGTACTGGACATCTTGATATTGAATAGTTGTATGGTGCATCTCTGCCAGATCGAATTGATTATCTCAATAAGCGACCCTCGGAAAGCAAATCTTGAAAATAGCAGGAATGCTTGAATTGAGTAGACTTGCAAAATGAAGCTGAAAAAGTACTTTATTGCATAATATTGGATATTATAGTATCTTTAACTCCGATACAACTTTAGTAGATGGGTATTCCATGGATTCAGAACAGGTATTCCATCATGCGTACTGAGATCATAGGATCGTAAACCACTCATTCCAATTAGGATAAAAGGACCTTCACAATTCTCTGCCAGCTTCCCAGTATTAGGTGCTTTGCGATGTGATGGGAATTCACAGAGAACGAGGTCTTTAACTTATAATCAATTATAAACTGACGTCTTAAAAGACCCGTAAGCGCACGGTGTACCGTTAAGTACAAGGGTAAGCATGATCGTATCCCAAGAGACTTGTGGTGCGAATTATACTTCGAGTTACTAGTTTTATCTAATTACAACGAGTTTGTATAAGTTTTGAAATAAAAAAGGAACGAAACAAATTACAAGATAAATTGGAGTGGAAACCAAGGCATCGATTCTACTCCACCCTTTAAAACCCTTAGATGGCATAAATAATTAAAGTAAATTACGAGTTCCCATATCACATATCCATGGTCGGGCATATGCAATACACAAAAAAATATAAGAGATTTAGTAATTGGGAACTACCCATAAACCAACATACTCGACCATGGTTCGGTTGATAAGTATGGATTATGTTCTCTTCTTCATGTTCCTAACCTATCTTGTTATGGTTAAACAAGATGGTTACATAGATTCATTATTCCTCCTAATCCTAGCTATGGTCAAGCATAGGACGAAGGAATACAAATATGCAAAATTTCGGGATAAAGATAAGGTAATTACTCTAACTAAGCTACACAATCTACACTAAGGTTATATTGGGTGGAGCTTCCTCTAGCCTTGGCTAAGAAGATTAGATACTCATCCCTTTTATTATTGCCATACTACTATTACTACGATAAAATTACAAGACAAGAACAAGAGAAAGAATAAGTTTTATTACTATGAACTTTGATTTACACTCTCCAAGATGATCCCTCGTGGGTAGGATACCCCTCCTATTTATAGAATATTGGAAGGGTTACTAAAAATCACCATTAATATAAAATCCCCTAAACAATGCCTAAAATCATACATTACATCTCATGAGAATAATATATATATCTAATTATCTTCAATGGGCTTCCAAGCATGGGCCTTTGGTTGACAACTTCAAATGAGAATCATTGTTGGAGTGCATCACCCTTGTTCTTCATTAAAAGCTAGAAAATTGTATGACTTGTTTTTCATGTGACTAATTTCTGTAAAGTACTATTAGTATGTCATTTATTTAATAAATGAGTAGGTAGAAATAAATTTAGGAGTTGTACACGTAAATATTACGTGTCTATCAAATACCCCCAAACTTATATTTTGCTAGTCCTCGAGCAAAAGTAAAAAAAATAAAATTTTTGCATGTCACGCGGTTGCATTTAGCGTATGCAACAAGTCGTTAAACCCCCAGGTTTAACCTGGTGGACGAGTGCTGTCTCGTGAGGTTTTGCAGTGACTATACCCACAAAAGTTAATAATAACATTTTAAACAATTCTAGACTACACATTACTCATTTCCCGTGAACTTAACCTTACTTAGTTGTGACAAAAATATACCAATGAAAAAATCCTTAAACTTTCTATTCCCTCAAATATATCAAACAATATTTTAAGCTTTTTCGAAACTAGAGGTACTACCTTAAGATTAGAAAGAGATTTCAGTATTTTGCTTTAGCTATATTAGAGTGTATAATAAAAATAGTTTTATCGCTTAATACGTTGTCTAAAATAATTTACTCAGTTTTTGGTAGTCTAGTTCTTAGTAGAATAAATTCAATGGTCAGTTCGACATTTGCCTTAGTCAATTCGTCTTCCTTGAATTTTACTTTTTTTTTCTTTTACAAGCCTTTTCTTATTGAGCACATTATATCTTAGTGAAGCCTCCGTTACAAGGAATTTTCAGTCGATAATCCCCGCTGGTTAGCTAAGGTTGTCAGGGTGTGGTGCCCCATCATGACCTTGACTCAGAATTCTTATAAGTAACATTTTCTTGTGCTCCTTTCACACAGTTCATAGTCAAACTCGAGATTGGTAATATTTTTTCCTCTTTCAGCTCTTAATCACGCGAGTAGCCTTGCAGCGTGAAAGTTTTTAGAGCACATTTGGCTTATTAATTATTCATTGGAATGACCTTATTCTTAGGCAATTATCTCCCTTGTAGCAAACTATTCCTAACATAAATGCTAAATTTCTCTTCTACTGAGCAAAAATCTATTGAAGGTATTAATTGCAAAACTACAGAGAAGTGCACGTTTTTGAAATATGCTAAGCTAACTTAAATTAGTCGGTAATAAAAAGGTAGTAAATTTATGTTAAGATATTCAAAAATATTCTAGTGTATACTTGGTACAATTTCAAAATTTAGGTTTTTCCATAATATTTATGTCAAGGTAAAATCAGTTTAAGTGTTTAGAAATTCGTCAAAAATATAACATAAATTGTCAAAGTGCCATTATTTTACTTATCTTCAAAAAGTATTTAAAGAAAAAGGTTTTCCTACACCCATACTTAAATAAAACATTGCCATCAATCTTTGAGAGCATAAAAAAAATGAACGAATAAAAATTTGAATTTCTTACCTGAATGTGTCATGGGTTGTCTGCCAAGAAGCGCTAAGTTTACAGTCTTCAGCTAGACGAATGTACCCCCACTGGAAAGGTACGAAGTTGAAAAGGTGATGTACTATCCATGAGGCAAATTCTCTTTCAAAAACCAGATAATACATGACTGGTGATCCTTAATATTAGCCCTTAATTGAGCAGATATACTCTGTAAAAACTAGAGAGAGTTTAAAACTAATTCTCTATAGAAAAGATTTTTTCTAAAAACTTTGCCTATCATTTGATGATTCTAAATTGAAAATCTTTGACAAATCAAGAAAAACCATTTTCTCTAAGAAAGAAAATATACCCAGGGAACATATTTTCCTTTAGAATTTTCAATACAATTATATGATTACTACATGTTGCAGTAAATAAAAAGATTGGTATAGAAGTATTCATCCCCAAAAATGTACTAGATTCAAAACTCGATTTTCCTGGAAAGATATTTTCTTTGAAATTTTTCAAAACCCCCATGTTATCGTTGATATTCCAAAAAATATGATAGGTGGTTCTGACAAAGCAAGTTCCTGAGGCATCCCCAAAATTATAATTTTTCAAAAAGATGTTTTCTTTTAGTAGAAGAAAAACTATATAACATATTTGTGGATGTGGGGATCAGGGAACAATTGACTCTAACAAACATTTAAAATTTATGTGCCTAAAATCATAACTTATCTCAAGGGACTCATCCTGACCATTGACGTGGATATTTATTGGCTTAGGGACATGGCCAAGTTGAAACATATTTTCAGATGCTAATGATTGTACCATTTCACAAATCTTAGGATCATTCAAGTCCTCAAAATATTTTAAACATTCATTAACAGAAATACAACAAGAATTATCTCCGTACAAGTCCTCAAAATCATTTATGGTCATGGTACCCCTATTTGGCTCATGAAATTGAGATGTAGGCATAGGTATAGGTGTGGTTCGTGAATGAGTAACCAAGACAGAATCAGTCCCCAATAATAGTGGTATATCCAATAAAGAAGGGTTGTTCACCTACAGGCATTTAACATTATAATTTATGTCAGGTGGACGCGGCTCAAGGAAAGGCTGAGGTAACTCATAAGAAGACTGAGAAGGAAATGACAAGTTGATAATATCTGCAACAGGTTTGATAACTTCTAATATCTTAACTTTGGTACAAATATCATCATCTACAAATTCCTCGCAAATTATCGTATAATGAGATGGTGATTCCATATATTCATATTTTATCTCGTTATCATCATCGTCAGAAAAATCATTAGAGGAGAGAGAAAAATATTCAGTCTCGGTCATAGTTTCCTCAAAATAATTTATTGGGTTAACAAATGAAATGATGGATGGTGATATCGATGGTTCAATTTGGAGGGCTTCTTCAAGATCTTCTTGTGACATAGGATCGTCGACCTTAAAATATTCATCATCTAAATCTGTCTTACAATATGGTATCCATTCGCCCTACGAAGAAAACATTCCTTGATTACGCTTGAATTCATCAATATCTAAATCACAAGGGGATTTATCTTCGGATTGTTCATCTTCATTGCTTTGAAGCTTTTCATGCTCAATTTCACTCTACGTAGTTGATAATTTAGTTATCTGAGTCTCTAATCTAGAGATAGATTAGGTCGTAGAAGTTTGATTTACCAATGTCTGTTGTTGGAATTGTATCATTTGTTGTTGAAATTGTTCTGATTGTAGCATGAAGAGAGCAAGGGTATCGTCTAAAGAAGGTTTGGGTAGATCGGGTGGGAACTAATTGGATGACTGGACGGACTGATAGGCTTCCATTTATGAATAAGATTGGAAAGGTTCCACGTATTAAGAATTTTGGTGATCCCATGATTGAAAATGACTTTAAGGTTGTTGCGGGATGTTGAATTGTGAGCTGTAAGGATTCTAATATTCTTATATGTATGACATTTTAAAATAAAGCAACACCCAACGCAATAAACAACCAATTAAACTTAAACTCTAGCATATCAAGATGTTTTAGAAGTAATAATTAGGTCTCCCCTATAGTCATCTATGTTCAAAATTGGTACGATGGCAAAAGGTTTTGGATCCTATACTCAACTGCGGCACTATGATAGTACCAGCTTAAAGTAGATGATTAGTCCTCACGCCCAAGCGAGATGCCCTATCGTACGTCAGCACTCAGAACGGTGACGTTGCAATCCTACAACCAGTATTTTGCGGCGTTAGGCTGGGGCCGTATCCCACGAACCCTTGTTTGTACCCCGGTCCGGTATACTTATCTGTTGGGTGATGAAATCCCACAGGAATCTTGCTACTCTTTTTTATTAATAGTTATGTTGAGGTCCGGGACGTTCAATTTTTGTGCAACACGAATTTTTTCGTATCCCTAATGGGTGGTCCTACTTGTTGGAGAGCTTTTTGGGTGATGAAATCCCGCAAGTCTCTAACAGTTTTTACCTTTACTAATGTTAGAAGGAAAAAGAATATTAAATACAACCTACGGGATTTGTACCCCTTCTTGATGTCAACTTTTAACAAGTACCAACCTACGGGAAGTGTTTTCGGTGTAGCTGTGGCCACCCCTTCACCTAGGGGGCAAAAAAAGGAAGTGCCCCTTCACATAGGAGGCGTAAGAAGGATGGATTTGATGATGCTTTTAGCTTTGCGTATTGTCCATCTCGTTTTAAACTTTGTGACTATCCTGCAAAATAGGGGAAAAAGTATTTGTGAACTTGCGATAACAATATTAATTCAATTTCAAAGTTTATTGTAGTCTATGATGTCTTAATTTTCAAATGCGTATATCTTTCAGCTCGGTTGAGAGAGAACATTAAATAATATCAATTTGGAAAGATAATTAAGAAAGGAAAGATATTTAAGAAGGAAGTTTTCTAGAATTTTGCATCCCGACTGCTCAAAACAAGTGATTAATGAACACGGCGTCCTTTAGAGGGACTGGTTTTTATTATTTTTTCAAAAGGCTGTAACTCACAAAAGACTAAACAGAAAAATATGATCTATAGCAATTCGGAAAGACTTTTGAATTATCTAAAACTTTAATTGCAAACGTGTTTCCCAAATATGAAGTATAGATGATCAAAAATGGTAAAATATTCAGGGACAGACTTCGCAGCTATTGTAGTGCCAAGAGAGTTTGAGCCAATCACTCAATCACATTGTTTTCGAATCCAAAAAAAGAAAATAAAAAAGAAAAAGAAAAAAAAGATAAGAAAGAAAAATTGGCTTAAAAAAAAAAACTTAAATATAAAACGCAACTTTGCAAGTCCCCAGCAACGACGCCAAAAACATGATCGATTATAAACCGATGTCTTAAAAGACCCACAAGCGCATGGTGTACCGTTAAGTACAAGAGTAAGTGGGGTTGTATCCCAAGAAACTTGTGGAACAAATTATACTTCGAGCTACTAGTTTTATCCAATTACAACTAGTTTGTGCAGGTTTTGAAATAAAAAGAAGAACGAAACAAATTACAAGATAAATTGGAGCTGAAACCAAGGCATCGATTCCACTCCACCCTTTAAAACTTTTGGATGACATAAATAATTAAAGTAAATAACGACTTCCCGTATCACATATCTTTGGTCGGGCATATGCAATACACTAAAAAATATAAGAGATTTAGTAATTGGGAACTACCCATAAACCAACTTACTCAACCATGGTCCGGCTGATAAGTATTGATTATATTATTTTCTCCATATTCCTAACCTATCTTGTTATGGTCTAATAAGATGGTTACATAGATTCATTATTCCTCCTAATTCTAGCTATGGTCAAGCATAGGACGAAGGAATTCGAATATGTAAAATTTGGGATAAAGAGAAGGTAATTACGGTAACTAAGATACACAATCTACACTAAGGCTACATTGGGTAGAGCTTCCTCTAGCCTTGGCTAAGAAGATTAGTTACTCTAACCTTTGATCATTGTCATACTACTATTACTGCGGTAAAATTAAAAGGCAAGATCAAGAGAAAGAATAAGTTTTATTGCTATGAACTCTTATTTACACTCTCCAAGATGATCCCTCATGGGTAGGATTCCCCTCCTATTTATAGAGTATAGGAAGGGTTACTAAAAATCTCCATTAATATAAAATCCTCTAATCAATGCCTAAAATCATCTATTACAACTCATGAGAATAATATATATATCTAATTCTTTTCAATGGGCTTCCATGCATGAGACTTTGGTTGACAACTTCAAATGAGAATTATTGTTGGAGTGCATCACCCTGGTTCTTTGTTAAAAACTGGAAAATTGTACGACTTGTTTATTATTTGACCGATTTCTGTAAATATAAACAAAAACACTATTAGTGTTTCTTTTATTTAATAAATGACTAGGTAGGTATAAATTTAGAAGTTGTACACGTAAATATTACGTGTCTATCAACTTTAAATTCTCTGTGCAGGACACGTTTGTTATATGACCGGGATAAAGCAAGATGATATCTTCCCAGATTAACAATGGCTCTGTCATGTATTTCCTCGATCAAATTCAGATTACATAGGATCTAAAATTTGTTTTCTTCATCGGTCATCTCGTAATCTCGTATTGGGTGATGGTATTGAGTGGTAATGATGGCTTCAGTTCCGTAGGCCAGTAAGAATGGAGTATAGCCTATTGCTATTCTATAAGTTGTTCGGTAGGCCCAAAGTACGTGTGGTAACTCGTTCACCCAATTCCCCTTTTTGTCGTCTAACATTTCTTGATTTCATCCACAATAGTTTGATTAGTAATCTCAGCCTGTCCGTTTCCTTGTGGGTAATAAGGGTTAGATGGGGAATAAATGATGTTGTGTTCATTGAGGAATGCGATGATCTTGTAACCAACGAACTGTGGTCCATTATCAATTCGGATGAAATGTGGTCTACCGAATCGGATAATAATGTTCTCCCAGATAAATCTGATGACTTCGTCTTCTTGGGTCCGACACAACAGAACTGCTTTTACCCATTTAGTGAAGTTGTCTGTAGCGATCGTAAATATTTTCGCTTCCCTGGTGCTGTAGGAAACTCTCTTACGGGATCGAGAGCCCATCGTCTGAATGGCCAAGTGACTTGGCTCGAGTATAGTTTAAGTGCTGGCACTCGAATTTAAGGTCCGTGCCGTTGACAAGCCTCACACTTACGGGCATATTCGATTGCCTATGCTTTCATCTTAGGCCAAAACATTCCTTGAGGTAAAGCTTTATTTGTAAGAGATTGTCCTACTGCATGGAATCCGCACGTGCCTTCATGTAGATCGTGAAAGAATTATTGTGATTCTTTGTCAGATAGACAAAGGAGGTAGGGGCCAGTGATCGAAATTTTGTATAGGAGGTTGTCCTGAACAGTGTATCTTCGAGCGTTGTCAATTAATCTCCACCGCTCCGTAAGATCCTCAGGAAGTGGCCCGTCGAATTTATTGTGAGGTTCGATATAAGTAATAAAAGGCTTTCTCCAATCATCTTCAATTTCTTTGTTACTCCCAGTATTAATGGCGCTGGATTCAATGGTATTGATACTAGGGTTAAAATGACGTCAATCTTTAAGTAACGAGCTTTTAATCTGAGGACACCAGCTAGGTAAGCGAGTGCATCTGAATGTTTATTTTCTCCCCTTGGAAATGCTCCATAGAAATTGTCTGGAATTTATTCATTCGTTCGACCACTGCAGCAGCATAGTCGACCATTCTCCTATTATTTTGATAGATGCCTGTGTAATGGTTGACTATTAATAATAAATCTATGTAGACAGAGAGCTTTGTTACTCCCAGTGTGATTTCCATGTCCAAGCCATGAATCAAGGCCTCATATTCTGCTTCGTTATTGGTCACTTCAAAACTGAGGTGAGCGGATTTATCGAGCCGATCATTGTTGGGAGTAATAAGAATGATTTCAATCTCTGAACCGGAGGGACCGATGGATCCGCTAGTCATAAGTCGCTAACCTTTCTTTGTTATCCAATCTGATTTACCTTCAGATTGATCTATGAGTGGCTCATCTTTCTGATCAATAAATTTTTCTTCCCAATCAGGATCTTCTATTGGAAAATCTACTAAGAAATCTGCTACAGCTTGACCCTTGTCGGAATGGCGTGGTTCAAAATGGATATCGTGCTCCCCGAGTGTTACGGACCATTGCTGAATGCATCAAGATTTTCCGCGCTTGGACAAGATTTCACAAAGTGGATAGTGTGTTAAGACACAAATTGTATAAGTTTGGAAATACTACTTCAACTTTTGTGATGTATAGACAAGAGCTAGAAGAAGCTTTTCAATCTTGGTGTATCTTGTTTCAGCGGGAGTCAGAGTCTTGCTGATAAAATAGACTAGTTTCTCAGTCTATTCTTTGATTTGGATGTAGATGGAGCTGAGAGATGTATCTATAATAGCTAGGTATACTGTGAGCTTTTCGCCATCTGGTGGCGTTCTCATAACTGGTGGTTTGCCCAAATAACTCTTGAGCTTGAGGAAAGCTGCTTCACACTTGTCTGTCCATTCGATCTTTGGATCTTTCTTTGATTTTCCTCGTGATGTACCCTATTTTAACAGATCGAATAAAGGTCAACATCTATCTGAAGATTTGGATACGAATCTGTTTAGTGCTGCAATCTTCTCGGCTAGCTTCTGAACGTCTTTCTTTGTCTTTGGTGATGGCATAGCCAAGAGAGCTCGTATACGTGATGGGTCAACTTCAATCCCTCTTTTGCTGATTAGATGGCCTAAAAAAAATTTGGATTACACTCCGAACTGGCATTTATCGGGATTCAGACGCATCATGTAAGATCGCAAAATCTTGAAAGTTGCTCGCAAATCAGTGAGATGGTTCTCTTTCTTAAGACTTTTGTAGAGCATATCATCAATGTAGACCTCCATTGTTTTACCGAGATGGTTCTTGAACATTTGTATCATCAATCTCTGATAGGTAGCTCCAACATTTTTCAGGCCGAAAGGCATGACTTTATAGCATATAAACCTTATTCGGTGATGAACGCAGTCTTGTCTTGATCTTCAGGAAGAAGTGGTATCTGATTATATCCAAATGCTATGTCCATCATTGAAAGGAGTTTGTGCCTTGCTGTAGAGTTGAGCAGGTGATTGATGATTGGAAGTGGAAAGCTATCTTTCGGCGTATGCTTGTTGAGATCTGTGAAATCAATACAGACTCTGATTTTACCATTCTTTTTTGGGACTGCGACAATGTTTGATATCCAGTCTGGGTAAATAGCTCTGCGAATGAAACCGACCTTAATCAATTTGTCGATACCTTTATTTACTTCGTCTTGCAGTCTTGGCGCTAGAGTCCGTTGCTTTTGTTTGGCCGGTTCTGCATTATCTTTCAACCCTAGCTTGTGCCATGCTATAGCTGGATCGATCCCTGGCATTTCATAAAACGTCCATGTAAAGACGTTACTGTTCTCTGTGAGGAGTTGTATGAGGTACGAGTGCTCCTCCGTTCTAAGAGAGTTCCAATATGAGTTCCCCTGTTCATGCCACTAATCTCAATGTACTCTGTTGGTTTGACGTCTGGCAACTGGGGTTCTGCTTGAATTGACTGTTGTAATTGCTATGCAGGAGTTGCTGCAGCTTGCTTAGTTTCAACAGAAACAGTATTATCACAAACTCGAGCAAAGTTTTGGCTTCCTCTGTCGTAGATCCCTCCATTCCAATCGAACTGTAATGCCTGATGATATGTGGAGGGAATAACATTCATGTTATGTAACCATGGTCATCCCATGATTCCCAGGTAACGGGATTGGCTTTGATGGCGTAGAAAACTATGTCCAATGTGACTGGCTTAGTTGTGATGGGAAGTGTGATTTTCCCTACACATTCTTCCATTAGCCATTGAATCTAGAGATAATTGATGTCACTTGGTCGACCTTGTCTGCTAAGCCCATTTGGTCGATCGTACTCTGGAAAATTAGTTCGATGCTTCTGCTGGTATCTACCATCATCGTATGTAGAACTATGTTCTTCATCTTTAACATGATTACAAGTGTATCTTGGTGCTGAAAGTTGACGTGACGGACGTCACAGTCCTCGAAAGAATTCCCAGCTCACCGATTGCTGGATTTTGGCAACAAATGAGCTTCTTTGTCTACCATTGTCAGATCATGGCAATGTCCGACGCGCCTACGCTTGGACTTGCTGGAGTTGTTGATTGTCTAAGTTTCGATGAAATACAGGTGTTTTTCTTCATTTCTTTCATCAACTTGGACGATCTTGGCGTCAGTCTTGTAGCTGTCATCCTTATAACTTTCGATGTTAACAATATACTCCAGTATTCGATCTTGTGCAAATATATTTTGAAGAAAAAATATTAATGCGAAACATCACTCCATGTCATAATGTTTAATCTGGTGGTGAATGCAGTATGGCTTTCCTGGTATGGGTGTAAGAATATTTGCAGTTCTGAAACATTCATCCTTTTGTATTAGCAGGTTGCAAGTTTGCAAGAGTAGTGTTAACTGTGGCATACACGGAATTGGTTTCTTTTACCCTTGGTATCCTTGATTATCATTGGATTTGAATCGCTTCTTATCACCTATAGTCTTTAATGTTGTTATGGGTCGTTCGTCAGGATGGCCTTTGTTGGTAGGGAGGTACGTTGAGGTCTTGACCTCTCAGTTGACAGTTGTTCAAGGTCGATAAGGTGTTAACCTTCTCTATCATGTCCTCTAACATCAATGGTTTGTTGTGGACCAGGTGCTCTTTGACTCGTCCATCCGCGATTTAAAGCATGGTGAAGACAGAGATTGTGATTTTCTGTCGAGGTTGTCAATTTCTGGGCTAGTCAAAAAAATTTCCTGGTAAATGTTTTAATTTTCATCCAGCACCTGCTTAAGGCTGAACAAAAGTAAAGACTCTCGTCCTTGTCATTATTGTGCGAATAGTTTTTGACAAATAGTTCGCAAAGTTGTTCGAAGTGAAGATAGATCCTTCGTTGAGTGGTGGAACCATCGTAGAGGTTCTCCTTTCAAACGGTTGGAAAGAGGCGGCAGAGGATGTGTTAGATGTCGAGTACAGTCCCAAAGAATCTTTAAATTCTTGGACGTGTTC